>MJUT01043960.1:239663-261843 GCA_002080005.1 Gigantidas platifrons | reverse complement strand
TGACTTTACAGGAATGATCATTGGGTGATCCTGTACTAAACTTGTGAATCGTTTACTGATCGGAAATTCAAGATGGCCACCATGACTCGACTTAGCTTTAACATAGGACCTATGGAAAAAATGTTTAAAAGTCTTCTCCTCTGAAACCAGCAAGTCAATTTAAAGCAAACATGGCATGAATGGTCCTTAGGTGGTCAACTTTCAAAAGTATGTCCTGTGAGCCCGACCTCCATCCAAGATTGCCGCAGTCAGCGGACATAGTTTTAACATAGGACCCTATGGGAAAATTGTTTAAAAGTCTTCCCTCTGAAACCAGTCGGCCAATTTAAAGCAAATATGGCATGGATGGTCCTTGGGTAGTATACTTTTAAAATTGTGTCTGGTGACTACTACCTTCATCCAAGATGGCTGCCATGAGCAGACATAGTTTTAACATAGAACCCTATGGGATTTGAATAGTAACTTAGATGTATTCGGCATGCAGACATTCTTAAGAGGACTTAGTTATGTCAGGTGAGCGATACAGGCTCATGTGAGCCTCTAGTTGCATTTTAATCAACTCCTCTAAAACCACTGGGCCAATTCGAACCAAACTTTGGTGGAATGGTCCTAGGGTGGTCCCCTTTCAGAATTGTGTCCGACAATCTCCCCCGCCTACCAAGGTGGCTGCCGTTACTAAAAATAGAAAATTCAGCAAAAAATCACTTATAAATTTTCTTCTCTGAAACTACTGGGCCAATTGGGCCCAAACTATAATGGAATGGTCTTCAGATGGTCCACTTTCAGAATTGTGTTCGACGACCCCGGCCACCAACCAAGATGGCCGCCGTTACTAAAAATAGAAATTTTGGCAAAAAAATCACTTAAAAATTATCTCCTCTGAAATTACTGGGCCAATTGGGCCCAAACTATGGTGGAATGGTCTTTAGGTGATCCCCTTTCAGAATTATATCCGACGACCCCGGCCACCAACCAAGATGGTTGCTGTTACTAAAAATAGAAAATTCGGCAAAATATCACTTAAAAATTATATTCTCTGAAACTGCTGGGCCAATTGGGCCCAAACTATGGTGGAATGGTCTTCAGATGGTCCTCTTTCAGAATTGTGTCCGACGACCCCGGCCACCAACGAAGATGGCCACTGTTACTAAAAATAGAAAATTTGGCAAAAAATCACTTAAAAATTATCTCCTCTGAAACTGCAGGGCCAATTGGGCCCAAACTATGGTGGAATGGTCTTTAGGTCATACCCTTTCAGAATTCTGTCCGATGACCCCGGCTGCCAACCAAGATGGCTGCTGTTACTAAAAATAGAAAATTCGGCCAAAAATCACTTACAAATTATCTTCTCTGAAACTGCTGGGCCAATTGGGCCCAAAGTATGGTGGAATGGTCTTCAGATGGTCCTCTTTGAGAATTGTGTCCGATGACCCCTGCCGCCAACCAAGATGGCCACCTTTACTAAAAATATCAAATTTGGCAGAAAATCACTTAAAAATTATCTCCTATGAAACTACTGGGCCAATCTATGGTGGAATGGTCTTTAGGTGGTCATCTTTCAGAATTGTGTTCGACGACCCCGGCTGCCAACCAATATGGCCACCGTTACTAAAAATAGAAAATTCAGCAAAAAATCACTTAAAAATTATCTTCTCTGAAACTGCTGGGCCAATTGGACCCAAATTATGGTGGAATGGTCTTTAGGTGATCCCCTTTCAGAATTCTGTCCATCGACCCAGTTGCCAGCCAAGATGTCTGCCATTACTAAAAATAGAAAATTTGGCAAAAAATCACTTAAAAATTATCTCCTCTGAAACCGCTGGGTCAAATGGGCCCAAACTATGGTGAAATGGTCTTTAGATGGTCTACCTTCAGAATTATATCCAACAACCCTGCCCGCCAAAGAAGATGGTGGCCATTGCTAAAAATAGAAGATTCACCAAAATTCACTTAAAATTTATCTCCTCTGAAACTGCTGGGCCAACTTTGAGCCAGGTGAGCGATTACAGGCTCCTAGGAGCCTCTAGTATTTACTCCATATGCATGTTTTCTTTTTCTTTTCTGAATATAGCTGAAGTTCTATGTGTTGAACAAGCCGTACATCTTAGAAATTGCAAAACTAAAAAAAACAATTGGATATGAATAATCATTTGGTTGTCTTCTGCCTTTGATTGCCATACTGAAATTTACTTCCATCAGTGGTTACCTAGAGTTGCAGATTGTGAGTTCAAACCAAAAATATGAAATTGACATTTGTTTCTTCTCCCCTAAGACTGCAACATTAAGGAGAAAAAGCAATGGCTGTTGGTTCAGAATCTGGGACGTACCTGTTGACTGTTTCAGTGAGTTGGCACTAAATATCCAACTAAGGGTGTTGGTATAGAACAACTCTAGCATTGTCTCGTAAAAAGTACCTTGTTCTGGCCAAGCTGAAATATTGCTGCTCATTTTGGTGTTGAAATAAGTCGCACTGTAATTTCAGATGAGTATTGCTATCAACTAAGGCTGAAGTTTTGCTCTTGATAATTTTGATCATTGTAAGCTTGTCTTGACGAAGGGTTATAAGAGCCATTTCTATGACTTCTGTCCGTATATAAAATTCTTCTTTTGCTGACAAATTTTATCGCAATGTATCAAGTACACCTCGCCTGGTCAGGATTTGAACTCGCTTTAGTGGTGATGTGCACTGATTGCATAGGTAATGATAAATCCCAACTACTATACGATCACGACCAGATGGCACCAAAATATTGAAATAATTGGCATCCGTCGTCTGTTAACCTTTCACTTTTGAATCTTCTCTGAAACCGCTTGGTCAAATGAACTGAAACTTGGTGGGATGCATCATCTATAGAAGGACCTCTTATAAGATTTCAACCTGATTTAGACGAAAACATGGTTGCCATGGGCAATTCTCATATTTGAATGGCTGACATTCTTCTCTGAAACTAGGAGGCACAATCAATTGTTACCACTGTGGCTAAAATGCTCTTACATTTTTCATGTTCATATATATTTGACATTTTTCTTTGAAACGGTTGAGGTATTCATTATTAGCTTGACATTTCGAAGAAAAAAAGTCGTGCTATTGTCAGCATCTGGGTTGGTTAAGTTTTTTGTCGGAGTCCATTTCTCAAAAACTCAAAAGATATCCATTTGAAACTTGGAATACTTGTTCACTATCAAAAGAGGAACCAATTACAAGGCAGATGACCCTGTGATTTGTATATCCAGAGTTATCTGCCCTTGTTACGACATAGTACATAGATATTAGGGATATATTTTTAGTATACCGTAATTAAAATTTCTCAATAACTATCAAAGCTATTAACTTGAAACTCCATACACTTGTAGAAAGTGTTGACCAGAGAAGACAACTCCATCCAGCATTTTATTTGAGTTATTCCCCCTTTTTGACTTGGAATTTCTTCAAAAAATACAATTTCTCAATAATTATGATAGGCATTGAAATGAAACTCAACATACCTGTTCATTATCAAATGGGGAAACCATTACAACAAGGCAGGTGACCCTCTGATTTGTTTATCCAGAGTAAACTTTCCTTGTTTCGACATAGTACATAGAAATTTGGGATATTTTTTTAGTAAAATTAAAATTTCTCAATAACTATCAAAGCTATTAACTTGAAACTCAATACACTTGTAGAAAGTGTTGACCCCAATCTGTTGACAAGAGAAGACAACTCCATCCAGCATTTTATTTGAGTTATTCCCCCTTTTTGACTTAGAATTTCTTTAAAAAATGCAATTTCTCAATAATTATGTAAATTGCTTGCATCTTAATATCAGATATGAAAAATTCGAGCATCCAGCACCTGTGGGCGGTGCTCTTGTTTTTTTTTACATTTTCCACTGTTTACATTAATAAATCGAGTCGAGACATAAGACATGTTTACTATACTGTACCACACTATGTTAACATCACCGTTCAAGTGTGGTACAGTATAGTAAACATGTCTTATGTCTTGACTTGATTTATTAATGTAAACAGTGGAAAATGTAAAAAAAAACAAGAGCACCACCCACGGGTGCTGGATGCTCGAATTTTTCATATCTGATATTAAGATGCAAGCAATTTACATAATTATTGAGAAAGTGCACTGGAAGCCAGGTAGGGTAGTAACAATTGATCAATACCAATACCCTGCTGGCGAGATAATTGGTAGTACATGTACTAAAATAGATAAACACGTTTCCGATTGGTTGCTATTATAACAGTAGCTATATTTATCACGGGGAATTTTTATATTGCGCATGAATGACTTGACACGTTTCTTCTGTAAAAGCATGTTGGGTATTTCGTAAAATGAAATGGGTATTCCAGCGGTAAGAAATATTAGCTCCGAGCGTCGGGCTAGTGTTGGCTTAATAAATGTCCGTTTTACTGATTTTCTGGTATTCTTCTGTTGGTATGATTAATTAAAAAGGGGAATATTAAATTCATATGCATGTTGCCGACCATCAGTTCCACAAAAGACGTAAACGGAAAAAAGAATGTGCTCTTGATATTGCATATGCAATTGTGCATTAAATTACATTGCTGAAATGAATTGTGTGTTCTTTGCACTGTGTTTTTCGGTGAATGCATATCGATATCCGTTTGCGTAATGAGGTAATCTTTCAGATGATTTAGATCGAGTGGCAACAAGCTAACATTTTAACCTGATCCGACATCCAAGTTGGCCACCACTGCAGAATTTTTACAATTGAACACTGGGAAATTAGTGTATGACCATCTAATGAAGATTCTTATCACAATAGATTTGCCTAATGGTTTCTGAGAAGATTTAAAAAAAAAATTCGTCCAATTAGAAAACATTACTGGCCTTAGCAACCATATTAAATTTCCAATTAACACCAAAAATTCCAACTTGTCAAAGAACGACAAAATGAGGAATTCTGTTAAGTTTTGGTTACAAATGGCCAAGTGGTTTTGGAGAAGAATATTGAAAAGTTTATAGCCAATGATGACAACTGTGCGAAGAGATGACAATAGCTCACGTGACCCAAAGGATTATGACAACAGATGTCACGACACCAAATGATAAAACATCACTTGGTAATTATCAAGATGAGCCAGGTGAGAAAAACTTTCCAGGTAAATAGGATTAAAAATAACATAATTGAAATTTGCATCAAATATATTTATTAAAATGAATGCGTCTCATAACAAAATAAGTCGCCATAGTAACATTAAATACAATTTAATTAAGCTATCTATTATATAACATACATGTAAAGTTGACCATATTTGATAACCATGTGGGTCGGGTTGTGGATGTTGTTAACATGTGTCAACGATTTGTGTGGTAGAGTGAAATACAATGCATGTACTTTTCAAATAAAATGGCAACAAACTAAATTAGGCATCACAAAAAAAAAATTGATTTCATCTAGTTATTGCACCCAATAATGGAATTTTTAATTACATAGAATATGCATTTTAAAGCTTATTATGGATTTTCTCCATTTATGATAGAATTACTAATTGCACAAAAAATGCATACATATTATTTTGATGATTCATGTAGTTATTGTAATAGAAATATCAATTATTCAAAATAGGCACCAATATTGAATGACATTTTGTATACCTAATTATTATACAATTGATGACTTAATGAGGTGGATACAAGGATTTATTAACCCAAGAATATTATATTTACCGAGGCCCCTTAGGGCCGAGGTAAATATATTATTCTTCGGTTAATAAATCCTGGTATCCACCAAATTGAAAGTCATTAATTGTTTTATTATACGACACATTTTATATGTTGATTTTACCCTTAAAATAAGCTTTTATCACAACATTTTCTTTTGTTTACCTTGTTGGAATGTTATATTCACCTGGCATGATGTCACACCAGGTAATTGTAACATTCAAACAAGGTAAACAAAACCACGAGGTGATTATAATGTTTTATACAGATCGTTACTAGGGACGTCAGCCAATCAGAAAAAGACATTATCTGAAGTCATATAATAATGTAAAAGAAGGATCAATTAAATGAAACCTGAAATCATTCTTGTGACATTTTATATCATCATTATAAAATTATCAATTACACGGAAAATGCACACATTACTTTGATGTTTCGTCTTTTAATTTAATTCTTTATTTCAAGAGGATTACATACAGCCAGAGGCTACTAGTAGCTCTCCTCTTTTTTTGTCTTGTAATTGTAATAGAATAAATCTATTCTTATGACATATTGTATAATTGTAATAGAATTATGATGTCGTAAAAAAATAAATCAATTCTTATGACATTTCATCTAGTTATTGTAATAGAATTGTCATAAATGTGTATAACACTTCGATGTTTCATCCAGTTATTGTAATAGGAATATCAATTAAATAAAATATGACATTCTGTATTATTAATGTAATATAATTATCAATAGAATAAAAATGTATATAGATTCTCCTGCTGCCACAAGTGGATTACGATATTTCTCCACCCGCTTAACTATTGAGAGTGGAGAAATATCATAATCAACTGTAACCAGGCAACTATAAAAATGACCGACATATGGCATTGGTAATCCAGGTCCTGGCTTGGGACAGACACAAAAATGTGGTGGGGTTTATTTCAATTTGCACCATTAATATACATTTTTAACATATTTTGCCCTGTTTTGTTTTGTTAAATTACCTCAGGGTTGTTTTTGTAGTAGAGTTGGAAATGTAAAAAAAAAATTCTGCTGTCCAAAATTTGATGTTTAAATTAGGCTTGTTGGGGTCAAGCCCCATTGAATACAGAAATGAGCACCTAGTGTAGTAATTCAACATAGTCATATGTCATGTTTGTTATACAATTACAATAACATAAATATGGTCTTTTGACAGTTCATTTACCTATTGTAATAAAAGTACAAGTGATATAAAATATGGTCTTTTGACAGTTCATTTACCTATTGTAATAAAAGTGTAACTGACATAAATATAGTATTTCAACAGTTCATTTACCCATTGTAATAAAAGTACAAGTGAAACAAAGTATGGTTATTTGACAGGTCTTTCACCCATTGTAATAAAAGTGACACAAAATATGGTCTGTCGACACAAAAATCTAATAACAGAATTGTCACGAAAGTCATCAGTACACATAGTGTGTTGCACACACAGAAAATCCTGAAATATACTGTATGTTAAGCTCATCATGTGACTACAGTCTAAATTTTAGTCCAATCTTGGTAGCCTTTTTGGCTCTTTTACAGTTTTCATCCACGATGGAAAGGAGCCGTTTGAAGGGCAGGGATATTTGCTATTCTAGCCTATTGGTTTCAGTAGCTAAGATTAAAATGTTGATGGTAGATGCCAGACATTTCATTCTAAGTGACATCATAAACTCCACGGACATTTGGTCACATGAACTTCCACCGGTACTATCCTCTCCGGAGACAAATTTGAAATGACGCTATTCTATCTACATTGTGTTAGTTCTGGTTCTGATTCTTTGGTAAAAAAATAAAATTGACTCCATCAGAGACACATATAAAATCATATGTGACCCTTCACTTTTGCTAACTTCAAAGAGAGGCTTAAGCATGTGATATATTTCTCTCTATAACCTCGTCGTTAACTCAGTGTAATTTCTGTCAACTAATAATACTTTCGTTGATGGCTGTCCGTGTACTAGCACCTCCTTCTGGTATAGACAACGTCTGATGTGTTTCCGCATCTGTTTCGTGTGTTGCTTCGTGAAGTATGAGCTCTTGTTCCATAAGAGTAAGGCTTTTCTTGTTCTTAGTTTCAGCAAACCAAGCCAAATATGTATTCCAAAATACCGACACCAAATTTACTACCAAGACTCTAAAAATGTAAACAATGTATATTACTTTAAAAAGAATATATATCAGACAAGCTTACATGATTGTATGGTTAGGTTTTATGGTGTTAAACACCACTTTCAACAATATTTCAGTTATATCATGGTGGTCAGTTTTATAGGTGGAGGAAACCACCTGTCACTGAAAAACTTTATCGCATAATGTTGTATTGAGTACACCTCTCACGAGTGGGATTCGAACTCACAAAGTTAGTGGTGATCAACAACTACCTGTACAAGGGATGTCATTAGCAACCTGCGAAAATCTCCAGTAATTTCAGCTGTCGTCGCCGGTAACTTTCCTATTGTCAAAAATGTAAAATATAGGAAAATTTTGTATGCATAAAATTCTAACTTTATTTTCTTTGAAAAATATGATGCATTTATCACGTTGATATTGCATTTCTAGGCCAACAGCATCGTGGAATTGTTAACAAATTGTTATTCTTGTGTCTATCAGGTTCTTCACTGAAATGACGTGATGAGCTCCGAAAAATATTTTAAATCTTGTTTTCCTCCTTCAATTGGAGCACCCTATTTTTTTTGTTGAAAATTTTATAAGTTTTTGTTTAAAAGGATTTTGCACCATTTTCCCCAGAGCTTCTTGGGGCCTTGAGCGGCTTCCAGAACCACCATCGGGTTCATATTTGCCAATCAGAAATGAGGCTTGCTAAATTTATTATGAACAATCACATGAGAAAAAGTTATCCCTATTTGTGGGTCAAGCATACAAAGAAAGAGCTTTTTCCCCCCATCATAGAAAGACTTAAAAACAATTAAATACCCATCCAAGAAAGACATAAAAACATAAAAATTAAATACCTATCCAAGAAAGAGCCTGTGTCGCTAACCTTTCATTCTTTTTTGAGCAAACTTTATACAGAACCTTCCATAGGTGCTTCCTACCAAATTAAGTTAAGTTTGTAATTCGGTTTCAGAGGAGAAGATTTTTTTTAGAAATCGACCAATCAGAAACAAGAATTGACCTTGGTGGCCATGTTTGTTAATGGATCGGGATGAAATGAGCAATCTTGATAGAGGACCTTCCATTTATGCTTCCTACCAAGGTTTGGTTCATTTGGTCAAGCAGTTTCAGAGAAGATTTTTCAGAAATCAACCAATCAGAAACAAGAATTGCCTATGGTGGCCATGTTTGTTAACGAATCGGGACGAAATGAGCATTCTTTATACAGGATCTTCCATCAAGTGTCGGTTCATTTGGTAACTCGGTTTCAGAGGAGAACATTTTTAGAAATCGACCAATCAGAAACAAGAATTGCCTGTGGCGTCCATGTCTGTTTATAATGAATCGGGACGAAGTGAGCATTCGTTATAGAGGACCTACCATAGATGTTTCATATCAAGTTTCAGTTCATTTAGCTAAGGGGTTTCAGAGGAGAAGATTAAAATGTGAAAAGTTAATGGACGACAGATGACGGACGCCAAGTGATGGCAAAAGCTCACATTGGCTTTGGCAAGGTGAGCTAATAAAAACAATTAAATACCTGTGTTGTAAAGGCACAAACATAAAGTTACAGATCTGCACTGCAGGCCAAACCTAGAAAATAAAATTGCAAAATGAATGAAACCATCTTAAATCAAACATTATTGCAGCCAATAGAATTTACCTCTGGTTTCAGGTAAAATGAAAGACATGTACAGTCAAACTTTCCCATGTAGTCACCTGTATTAAAAGGTCAAATGTTTCTTGTCCTGACATAGACAATTTCATATGATTTGATCCTCTTTTAAGAGGTCACCTGTCATATAAGGCCACTTTTTCTTTGTCCCAAAGGTGACCTCTTAATACAAGTTTGTCTGTATTTCGTTACTTTTTAAAAAGTATAATAAGACAGCCATTTTGTCACCTGCCACCACAAAATTTTGTGTCTGATAACCCATTTCAGTGATGTTGAGAGAGGGGAGATAATTTAAATAACCAAATAAATAAATGAATGTAAATTTTAAAATGTTGAGAGTATAAGTGACCTTCCACAGTAAAGGGGCTGTCATGACAGTGACCGTATGGTAGTTCGATTTACAACTATCTATGAAATCAGTGCCCATCACCACTAAAGTTAAGAGTTTTAATCCCGCTCATGGTGAGGTGTATTCTATACAACATCAAGTGATAAAGTTTGTCGTTGACTTGCGACATGTCAGTGATTTTCTCCGGTTTCCTCCGCCAATAAAACTGACTGCCACAATATAACTGAAATATTGTTGAAAGTGGTGCTAAACACCATATCCCTAAACCCCTTCCATAGTACAGGTTTTATTTACATCAATATTGATATGCTTTATTTTAAGCTTAGCACGAGGAGATAACTCACCTTATAGTTTGCTGACATAACTGGTCCATAATCCTGAAATTACAAAAAAATATGATATTAAATAATTGATTGAGAAATTATTTGTTGAGATAAATTTAGACCAAGGAAAAAATATATGTGTTTCTACTAAGTAACATTCTTGAAAAAGTTCTTTCTGCCAGTCCCATTGGCCGAGCCATGATCCTGACCTAGATATATCTCTGATTTGGTTGTTCTTTTGATTTTACTGTCAATTGTTACTGATTAGCTATGTTCAAACGACACAGCCTTTAAAGGAATATGACATGGTGAATGCGAAACGTGGTTTATATTCTTTGTGAATTTAAAGTACTCCTCGTCTGAGGGGTCGTCGTGGTCGTATGGTAGTTGGATTTACAACTACATATGCAATCAGTGCCTATCACCACTAACATTGTGCCAGTAACATGCGACAAGTTGGTGGTTTTCTCTGGGCAGTACGGTTTCCTCCACCAATAAAACTATGCAACTAGGAATTTTAAAAACTGTAATTCAGAATTCCAATAAAGTGAATAAAACTAAATTTTTGACTGCTGGTATCACCGACATGCTATTGTATTCTGATATATACAGACGCTGAACCAGTTTAAATGTTGGTTACATATGTTCTTCCAAATTGTTGCACAAACTATTGAATACAGCAATATACAGGTCCCATGCTCATAAAATTTGTGAGCATGAGTTTTGTATTCATACACCAAAATGATCCAATCAGAATGCTGTATCTATTATATACATTGTGTAGTGTTCTGAGTGGATGTTTTTTTAGTAGGAATACAAACTCAGAAAGTTTCAGGTCCCGGCGCCATAAAACTTGAGATTTACTTAAGTCTGAGAATATTCTCAAATAAGGAAATTCTCAAATTTGATTGGCTGAGAACACAGATTTGAGCAAAAAGTTTGCTCAGCAAAGAAAAAGTTTTATGGCATTGGGGCCAGGACTGCAAAGTTTGAGGAATAAAATGTTGTAATGTCAACATTGAGCTTACTATATATTCCAACAAAAAGCTTTTCATTCTTTGCCACTTTTAATTTCATGAGAAAACATATCTTTATCATATATTTTCAGTGAGATCATAGTAGTTATGATTGTATGGTAGTTGGATTTATAACTACCTATGCAATCAGTGCCTATCACCACAAAATTTGCGATTTCGAATCCCACTCAGGTGAGGTGTAGTGATACAACATTATGTGATAAAGTTTGTCAGTGACTTGTGACAGGTCATTGGTTTTCTCCGGTTTCCTCTACCAATAAAACTGACCGCCACGATATAACTGATATATTTTTGAAAGTGGTGTTAAACACCATAAAAATAAACCATTACTCAACATACAGGGTGGTAGAACTTCTTTCCTGGTATGTTTAAAATATTCCATACCTTCTTAATTTGTGTCTTAAATTCATCCATAGTTTCACCTCTCATAAATCCCATAGTTCCAAGGAAAAATGGCAGAAATACAGGTGCAAAGCATCCCTAAAAATAGAAAACAAAAACAAATTGATACACACTGAAAACATACATCTGACATCATATTATTTCATGCCATTTGCATATAAAATTATTTTTGGAAAAACAGTGGCAAGGAAAAACTACCGGTGGTACTTGTAAAATGAATTATATATGATAGATTCAGATCAGCGTCCGGACTCAAATCTGCGTCCACTCCTCAAATCGGCATCCACTGACGTCATTATCTGAAATCACGGTCAGATTTAAGGGTATTCTCAAATCGGGGTCCTTTTCAAATTCTCAGACTATGGACGATTTATTGGTTAGGGGATGGGCATACGTCAGTGGCGTCATTGGATGTCGATTTGAGAAAGTGAGAAACCGTCATAGATTTGAGCATTGGATGCAGATTTGAAAAAAACGTAGATTTGATCATTTGGAAAAAAGGACATTGAGGTAGATCTCTGTGAGGTAGAAATCAGCCATGGATTTGAGGATTGGAGTTGATCTGAGTCTTACATATATATGTCGTGTATATGTAAACACTCTGACAAATCACCTTAATGATTTAGACAAGAATCAGGGCTTGCAGTAATACAACTTTTGAGTACAAGTTTATACTCGATTTGAAGTATCTGTATGTACTTAAATCATACTCAAAAGTTCTGTGGTTGATCTAGCCTTTCTATTCAAAAATTGAGAAACAAATTACAAGATTTTCCAATAAGATTTCTACAAATTTTTATAAAATTTTAATGCTATATATTTAACGATTGCCACAAAAATAAATTTGCAAAATTGAATTGAAGCTATGACCTAAGCATTGGAAAGGTCTTGTTTTGGGGGGGGGCATTAAAATAAAAGAAAGATCGTTGAGAGCTACAGTTCCGCACCTAAGCTATGACCTAGACTAAATTTGAATTTGTCAGGAGTGGTATGTGTCGCTGCAATTGTACTGTCAATAATCTTTAGATGAATTTTTCTATATAATGGTAATTTCATTTTTAATTTGTCAAATTCTAAAATCTAAAAATTTTGAATCTGCAGTTTTTCTAAGCCACTGTCTCTCCCAAAATTCCAAACCTAGACAAATTAAAATCTCAGAACTTTTAGTTGAAATTGAATGTACATGTATTATATATAATTACTAACAATAAGTAAAATAGCACCATTACATTTATCGTAATCTAATTAAAATTAGATGATAGTTGGTTCTTAAAGTGTATTTTTATTTACCAAACAAATATAGATAAAAAAGAGAGTCAAAAACATCTAATTTTAATTAGATTTCACATATTTGTATATTCAATGCAAGAAATCAAGTAATATTAAAAAAATTTCTGTTTAATGCCATTTTTGATAAATTTCAATTTATGATATGTCCCAGCAGTCAGCTTTTTTGTTGAAGGAAATGGAAGTACCATGAGAAAACTCATTATCCTATCGCATAGTTTTGAGTACACAATGGCTGCTACGGGTGATAGTCGGCCACACAAACCATAGTAGTGACGTGTACGGCTCAAAGCTACGTGTAGCGAGTAGGGTGCACAAAGCATGGCGGCAACAGGCACTGAGTGTATCGATCAATAGTATTAAATCCAACTGCTTGATTTTCACAGACCAAGAAATTTTGAAAGAAATAAGGTTATTGAAGCATGAATATGCAAACCATCAAGGATTTGTGTAAATTGTTTTAAGGAAAAACAAACGTTTGTTGTACCCTAGACTCAATACCTTCACTCAGTCCTCTATAAACCCTTGCTAGCTTGTACATGCTTTTGGAAATGGAAAAGCTGTAAAAAAAAGTAGTACGTCGTTTCTTTATTCGAAATGTTTGCAAAATTTCAATAAAATTTTTTATGATGAAAACAACGAATGATATGAATAAATTAATTTGTGAATGTCCCCCAAAATATGAAAATTCAAATAAAATCACTAATCTTTAACTATGAAAACAACGAATGATATGAATAAATTAATTAGTGAATATCCCCCAATATATGAAAATTCAAATAAAATCACTAATCTTTTACTATGAAAACAACGAATGATATGAATAAATTAATTTGTGAATATCCCCCAATATATAAAAATTCAAATAAAATCACTAATCTTTTACTATGAAAACAACGAATGATATGAATAAAACTAATTTGTGATTTATATCCCCCAAAATGTGAAAATAATTTTAAAAAAAATCACTAATTTTTTTACAATGAAAACAACATATGATTAGAATAAATTAATTTTTGAATTATCCTTTTTCGAGAGTCCCCAAATATTTCTTTGCAATGAAAACAATGTATGAATAAATTAATTTGCGAATATCTCCCAAATATATGAAATTTCAAATAAAATCACAATTTTGTTACAATGTATGGAGAAATAAAAATTTATGAATGAACCTTTATCGAGAGTCCCAGGCCCAATTTATGAATTTGCATGATATAACAAAAACTTTTTACCCCTTTTAATGATTTTAGAGAAAGTGAAAGTAAGTAATAAAACTCCATTTACATAATTTTAGAGAAAGTGAAAGTAAGTAATAAAACTCCCTTTTAATAATTTTAGAGAAAGTGAAAGTAAGTATTAAAACTCCCTTTTAATAATTTGAGAGAAAGTGAAAGGAAGTATTATAAAACTCCCTTTAAATAATTTTAGAGAAAGTGAAAGTGGAAGTAAAATGATGTATGATGTAATTATCTAGAAATAGTGATGTAGTGCTGTGATGAAAAGTAATGTAGATGGTAAAAAATGATACCAAGTAAAATCAGAAGGTACCAAGTCATAGCCATAATGACCACATGAGGACATAATGAATAGCTCTGTGGCCGAGCCTTGGAAACTGTCACCAATACTGAGTCATGATAATATTAAATTTGACTACATATATGTACAATGTGAACTATCATTGAGTATGATGAAAGCAAATATATAAATAACAAATATATGCATGGTGTTATGGATAAAGTGAAACATGTCTAAACTGGACATCCTGCAGGTCTTGAAATGAAAATTTGAATCTACTGGTTCGAATCAAATTCTTGAATTTATATATGTATAGTTCTAAATAAAATTTAAAAAAATTACTGGTCCGAACAAATTATTACAGGTCTTGGGGCGGAGGACCGGTGGTCATTGTGATGACTGATCATGTGACAAGCTTTTTTTGTTCAGAATACACATGATTGCAGTGTTTATCTATGGTTTGGTTTAAACAGGTTCCACTGTAAATAATGAATTAGTCTTATGAACAGGTTTACACACATGTGTACATTTCAAATTCAAATATTTATTTGTCTAAATGCTAGAAAACAAGTTGTGACAAAAACAGGGCATGAATATACAACACATTAAAATAAATACAGCATGTAACAGCATTTGAAAGGTGTAAAAGTTAATTGGAGAATTGACAGTGGCAAATGCAGTTTAATATTTGAAGGAAAAAAAAAGAAAAAAGCACCTTTGTATGTTTATAACATGACAATACTGGAAATAATATATAACAAATATAAAAATAACAGTATTTGATTGAAGAGTTGCAGACGTCCATTGGGGAATTGACGGTGCCAAATGCAGTTTATTATTTGAAGGGGGAGAAAAAAAGGAAAATAAAGTCGCCTTTGTAGGTTTATAAATTGATAATACTGGAAATATAATTATCTTGAGCCTTCAGTATTTTTTATGACCACCAGCCTTTCAAATTCCAGGGAAAAACAAAGCCCCTAAACATAAAACTAAAGATTGAGTAACACGAACCCCACTAAAAACCAGGGGTGAACTCAGGTGTTTCGAAAGGGTAATCCATCTTCAAACGGAAATCCTCTGGCTTAACAGTCATAAAATTGTTGAGATTGAAGTTTCATTCTCCTACTCCAAAATTCAACCAATCAGAACACTTTATAGTTTGGTTACAATGTTCTGATTGGTTGTTTTTCTAGTACATTTGTTTTTGTACTCAAATGTTTTCTGACTGTAAGGCCTGAAAACAGGGCCGTCTTAACAGAATTATAGGCCCCTGGGAAACACGGTGCACTAGGGCCCATACCTAAGCAACCACTCACAGGAATAAAACTGTACATGTCGATAAAATTAAATATATATTTATTGTATTTAATGGTACTTCCAACAAAATCAGTGTTTAAACATTAAAAAACATGATGCACACAACATACATAAATTAGCATGGGGCCCATGAGTTAAGACTACACTGCCCGGAACAACATATGTGCTACAGTTTACATCCAAGTATAAAAAATGTACAGTATGTTAGTAAGAGTTTCCTCCCTTACAACATACATATAGCTTAATGTCATGAAAGATCAGGGTGGCTTGGTTTGGTTTATGACGTTTAATGCCACTTTCAATAATATTTCAGTTATATTGTGGCAATCACATTTATTGGTGGAGGAAACTGGAGTACCCGGGGAAAACCACTGACCTGTCACAAGTCACTGACAAACTTTACCACATAATGCTGTATTGAGTACACCTCGCCTGAGTGGGATTTGAACTCACGTTATTGGTGTCAACAGAAGTAAAATGTGAAATGTAACAAATGTAAATGCTTTTTTATTTTTATTTTTTTATCAGGATTTACTACTTTAAGTAAGTTAACATAAAACAACAAATACTTTCATCATTTTTATTTTTTACATAAAAGTTGAAATTACTACAAAAACAAAAGTAAAAGTTGTTGAAATCAATGATATAACTTCTTTTAATCATTTGTAATAATGTGCAAAAAATTGGAAGAATGTGCTCATAGGACATGAATGCCCCTGGTTACAGATAACGTAAACAGGTTCGTAACTCCAGACCAGAAAATGTGGTATAAAGTCCAAAAATTGCATTTGGCCTTCTTTCGAAGGTCCCTGACTTTGTGTATAAATTTCAAATGATTTGCTTTAGGGAACCTAAAGTTATTGATCAGAAACCAAATGAGGGACAGACGTCAGGACAGATATGGGCAAACTGAATGCTTCCCCGGATGCCTAGCAACTTGGGCATAATACTACATACAAAGAGCCTAATATATATCAAGAACAAGATTGCTGAGTGCATAAGCATAGTCAAGTCTACATTTTTCACTTTAACAACCATTTAAAAATTCTAAATAAATATTATTTATCATTGTTTAAAGAATTAATTAAGGAAAATATAGAGAATGGTAATAAAACAAAAACAAACGGCAACAAATAAAGGGGAATAACTCTGAATTGATATAAAGTCAAAATTGTGAAAAAAAATGGACGTTTTAACATCTCTAAAGTTGTGTAATTTTTGGATAAAATAATTCAGCATGGGAAAACAAATTTAATTGCCATGCATACAACAAAAAACAATATGGTCATTTATCGACAAAAGGCAAAAATAACTTAAAAAAAAATATATAGAAGTCAAAATTGTCAAGTTAGAAAGTGATCATGTTTCTATCATTTATAATTTAAAGGCATATTGTCTACGATTTTGTTGAAAATTTTTAGCTGTCAATAAATGATTTATTTAAGCTATCATTAAACAGTTATGCTGCAAAAAAATATGACTGGTGTTCTTTTTTTGACAAAAAAGACTCAAAACTATCGTTAATGGAATTATTGTCCGGGATGACAAAAATTCAAAGTGAAAGTAACAGCGCCACCTATAAAAAACGGAAGTTCAAAACTCTCGGGGTTTTAGCTTTGAGGTAAGGAAAATACTATTAAGATTCAAACAATTCAAATTGTCACGATCGTTTAATGTTGTTTGAGTCTTAACGTTTCGTTGCGTATTCGCCAATAATTCTGTGTTTAATCTTCATTTTATGAAGGTCAGTGCGGAAAACGACAATAATTTTGGGTATGAAAATTACGGTTTTGGTAGACAATATGCCTTTAACAAGGTGTATTTTGTAAAAATAACTTTTAAAATAATTGTACGAAAAAATACCATTTGGTAAATATTTGCAGAAAGAGCCTTTAATACAGGGGCAGTACCAGACACTTTTTCCATATAAAATGGTAATTGGTACCTCCTAATTTCAAAAAGTGTTGTATAAGAAATTCATGAAAAATGTTCAAATTTTAATTTGTATATAGTGAAGTACAGGTACACTTGAAAAATATTGAAAGCTCTGGCTAACACTACCTGTCCTGTGATTACCTAAAGATTTCATAGCCGTTTTTAGAAAAGCAGGGTTTAAATTATATCCTAGGTTAAAAAAATAAAAACAAAATAAAATATAAAGTTTTGCCCACCTATCTATCTATATACCTATGCTATTTTTTTTCAAGAATGTATATAAAAATCAAAAAACAATACAACATTCAATTTTTCAATGACATTTATGATAAATAAGGAAAAAAACCAATATACTAGCAATAAATTGGGTTGCAGGAAATATCAGCTATCATACAAAATCAAAAGCGAACAGAAAAATGGACGTCATATCAAAAACATGTTCGCCATCTTGACAGGTATAAAAAGATGTGTAGTTCGTAGTGCACATGTAGGAAAGTTTAATTTACATAGTATAGGTGTGCCAGAGAAATCTATAATGTGTAAATAATTGTTTACCTGATCAGCTAACAACATTTTAACAGGAGCATACTTCTGGTTTTTAAATACTTTATCTATTGTTTTATACCAAACTCTAAACATAGGCCCCTGAAAATATAAATATGACATTATGAGAGTGTGAGTGATTGTTGTTTAATGCCCACTCAGCAATTTTTCAGTCATAGCATGGCGAGAACAAGCATTTTTCAATGAGATGATGATGTCCGCTTTGTACTAGACCAATACGCTTAGTTGGATTTTTATAGTGCTAGCTCACTGAAACAACAGTCCACGGATAGACATGTTGTCCCACTCGGACACATTATCCTGATTCCAAACCAACCTGTCTTTGCTCTTTCTCCTTAATGCTGCATGCTTAGTGAAGAAGCAACAAATACCAATTTATAGTAGTTTGTTTGACCCGTTCAGGGTTAAAATCCACGATCTACCATACTCTAGGTGAGTATGCTAACCATTACACATTATTCTGATGTGGTTAGATGGCATTTTGAATTTGAATTTGATTTTTGGCATTTTAATGCCACCTTCAGCAATATTTCAGCTCATGGCGAACAGTTTTAGTGGTGGAGGAAGCTGGAGTACACGGAGAGAACCACAATCCCTGGGCAAGCAACTGGTGAACTTTATCACTTGCAGCTGCGAGTTGAGTGCACCCTTTTTTGTAATTTACAAAGCCAGGTGTGAACCCACACCGTATTGGTGATAGGCTTGTATGAGTTGCTAGATCCAACGACCTAACTCATTGAGCCATCTGGGCCCCTGGCATTTTGATACAATTTATGTAATAAAAAATGTAGATATACAATTTAGTGTGTATGACATGTTTCTGTAATAACTTCTATCAGGTAACCTTATAGGTTAAAGATCGTCAGTTTGACAGTATTTCCTGTAATTTCATTGGTTAAGACGGTATTTCATTTTTGATTGCTGAATGTTTGTCATTTGTAGTTTATGATTGGGAGGGACAGTGGTGGTGGTGTGTGTGTTATTGGGGGGGGGGGTGGCATTGTGAGGTGGAAGGAGGGGTTGAGAAATGCCAGAGTTCTAGAGGAAAACATTCATTACCCTTGGTACATATACCGGTACTTATTAAATAATTGAGATTCTCTATATTGTATACTGTCACCAGTTGTCATGGAAACAAAATTGCTATGAAATTCACATGGAAAATTTCACATCACTGCAATATACAAGATGATATATTTTCTAAAAGTAACCTCGAAATTATTAAATTTAACCAAAGCTGTGGGATTCATAGAATTTCTTCAGCCTTAAAGATTACAATACATGTACATTGCTCATTGTTGAAGATCCTACTGTGATTGCTAAATGTAGAGCAGTAACAAATACTAAATACTTTAATTTGCATGAAATTGAATAGTCTCATGTTCATTTACATCAATATCATTTCTTGTAAATTGAAAACTCAAAAATCAGGTCATATCGAATGGCTTAAGATTTGATGTGCAGGAGTTATGGAGTATGGTGTAATGGTGTTTAATGCCACTTTCCACAATATTTCAGTTATATCGTGGCGGTCAGTTTTATGGGTGGAGGAAACTGGAGTACCCAGAGAAAGCCACCGACCTGCCGCAAGTCACTGACAAACTTTATCACATAATGTTGTATCGAGTACACCTCACCATCAGCGGGATTCGATGCAAGTATGATTTCCAAAATTATCCATTGGATTTTTGTTAAGATATACTGATTTTGCATGAACTAAATCATGTCCATTTCTAGCTTCAATTTTTAACTTACACCAAGAAACAGACCAAATCCCAGGAATCTACCTGTACGATGAAAGTCATAGTTCTTTGTACGTTCTATCAATAACTGACATATACAATCACCAGCTGCCATCAACGTCCCTGAAATAGAAAAAGAATCTATATAAAATCTAGTGCATTATACATGAGAAATTACGGTAAACCATTCCTTTATCTTTTATGAAAGATACCTTGCCATTCCCATTTAATACAAGGAGGATTTTATGATATATTATAAGTAGAAAAGGCCAACAACTTCTTGAAAAGTGATCCAATAATACAGTTGTAACGATCAATATGTGATTCTTCACATACATTGTATATGGTTATTTATACTTATAGGGAAGAATGCAAAAGTTTTGAAGAATTCCCTTGTTTATAGTTGTAAGATATAAGTGAAGTTGCATGTACAAAGTTTTTGTTTAGAAAATTCAAAGTCATAAAGGGCAATATCTCTTTCAGAGGGTAGTCATGGTTATGATCGTATGGTAGTTGGATTTAAAACTACCTGTGCAATCAGTGCCTAGCTATAGTATCACCACTAAAGGTCAAATCCTGCCCATGACGAGGTGTACTCAATACAACATTATGTGATAATGTTTGTCAGTGACTTGTGGCAGGTTGGTGGTTTTCTTAACCCTCCCAACTCCACATTTCTCCAAAAAACAAGAAAGGGTGCCATAATAAAAAAAAATTACATTGGGTTACATTCGAACCATGTTGTGTAAAACTCATACTAAGGGACTAATGATTTTACTTCGAAAAAAAATGTACCCAAGTTTCTGATTAACCCTGATAAATCAAACTTACATTTATTTAAAATTGTAGATATAAAATTTAGTGCACACAACACATTTCTGGAATAACCTTTATCAGGTACGCTCAAAATCGGAAGATTGGAAAGGCAAATAAGTTAAAGATTTAGGAGCAATAAAACCAAAGGTCCTAAACAGGATAGTCAAAACTGGTTATGGTCACCTATGTCTATATATTAGCCTGAGTTTTACATGTACTGAACAAATTGCAATTAAGAAAAGAAATAATAGAGATTTAATTATGAAGTCAGAAACATAATATTTATATATTTTTTTTTATTATATATATCTTTATTGCTCATAACCAAATTACATGGTAAAGAGATAAATATCAAAAGTACAAACATATTTACATTAGTTTCCGAAAGGAAGTAAACAAATCAATTTTAAGACAATAGCTACAATGTACCTAAGGACATACTTTACTGTTTACTATTTTAATGAATTTACATAATTTACTTAATTCAACAACTGAATTTGAACACATCAAGGCACAATATTTTACAGTATTTGGACTACATCTGTATTTTTGAGGAATCAACCTGGCTCTGTCATGAATAAATTCAGTGCATTCGAATAAATAGTGAAACTCGTCTCCCAACTCTCTACCCCGACACAAATTACAAACTCTATTCTCTCGATTTATATTTTGCCACCAACCGATTTCAATGGGTAGTCTGTGATTAGAGGTACGGAAACGACAAAGTAAGAATAAGTCCTTATCCTTTAAAATTTCCAAGTAGTTTTCAAAAGATACTCCCTTTTTGTATAATCTATAATTCAAAGCCTTGGGTGATTTATCTACAGATGTACTCCAAGTCTGTTTAAATTGATCTATTAAATTCATCTTAACAACATTGCTCAACCATTTTTCTGATATACAATTCTGGTATAACCATATACATGTATATGATAAACCACTCTTATTTAAAATACATTTGTATCTTGAATATTTTTTTATCCACAACGAAAAATCATCTTTTAAAAAATTGTTGTTGTAAAGTAATTTGTCACAGTGGTATATATGTGTTCGATTTTTTGAGATTGTATTTTTGATATTTAATAATTTTTGTTAAGATTTTTTAGAAATATTTAGAAAAATTATTTGTTTAAAAGAAATTTATAATTTGCATTAATTTGTTAAAGTTTTTGACACCATTAGGAGCACATCTCATATCGTCATTTTCTAATCAGTTTAACTTTTTGATCATAACTGGCTATTATTCAAATTTGTCTTAATTAAGCTTTCGAGTTGAAATTATGTAGATCTGACTGATGTTCATGAGTTAATTATATTTTATTGTGTTAATTAGAGTAATTCGTATATGACATATTAATATGAGTATCTTTTATAATTTTGTATAAATAGAGCAGAAATTTTA
>MJUT01043960.1:226821-239615 GCA_002080005.1 Gigantidas platifrons | reverse complement strand
GGAATAGTTGGCGTACAAGGACTGTCGATCAGTCAGCCACTATGATGGACGGAAACACTGATGCAAAATTTGGGTTATTTTGTTTATCTTTGGCTTTTTAATTTATTTGAATCTTTATTTAATTTTTTGAGTTACTTTTTAAAATTGGGAATTAACTATACTTTTAGTATTTGAACTTTTTAAAACTTTATCATTTTTATTTGGAACTTGCTTTGAAATTGTTGTTATAATTTGAATATATTTTGTTATGTAAAATAAATTGTTAAAAACTTGCTTGCGTTTTAGCTATGTCTACTATGGTAATTTTATTCTAGCGATAGACTGACCCCTTGTCCTGACGTTTTGTGCACACAGCTAGTTCCCCTCTTTGCAACGTGCACAGGGCTTCGGTGACAAATTTATAACATATGTGAGAAAGCTTACTTTGTTTTCCCATAATAAGTTTACACCAGAATTTTATCATTCTAACTTTAATATCAATATTAATGGGATATCTTCCAAGTTCACAATAGACCATATAATCGGGAGTTGTAGTTTTTAGATGTAGAAGTAGCTTACAGAATTTCAAATGTATCCTTTCAATAATTTCGTTTTTTCCAAATCCCCAAATTTCACATCCATAAAGTATTATTGGCTTGACCATACTGTCAAATAGTTCTAATTCTAGTTCTAGTTCTATAAGAAGTCATGGTTATACATGTCTGTTGTCATAAGGGATATAACATTTTGATGACAACACAATAGCTAGCGGTTGAGTCTTTAATGCCATATTTAGACATTTAAAACATGTAAAATGTCAAATTTAATTCAAGCATGGTTTAGAGATTATCTATATTTAAAGTATGGTTTGGAGATTAACATATTTCTGTACATTTACTGATACTCAAGATTTAAATTTATCACAATAAAATCTAACAATATCATCATTAAAATAGTCGCTCCCTTTTATCAGGATTAAATGTAATAGAAGTTTTTGTATTATATTAAAAAAATACAATTAAAGGGTTCAATATGTCCCCAAAAAGGATGATCTTCTTGTTAGACAAGGAAGGTCTAAATTCGGTCTAAATTCAATCTCATTACAATTTAAGATCTCTGCATTTGGTCATTTTTTGGCTTGGCCGCTACCAAGCACAGACCTTTCAAAAAGGGGCGGTACCAGGTACTTTTACCCACTTAAAAGAAATGGTCTTTGGTACAACCTGATTTTAAAGATTGCTGTATAAGATATTCATGAAAATGCAATTGTTCAAATTTTAATAAAAAGTACTGCCTGTATATAGTGAAATACTGGTAGTCTTGAAAGATATTTAAAGCCCTGGTCGCCCCTTTTACCAGGATTAAATGTAAGAGAAGTTTGTATTATATTAAATAAATACAATTTTATGCTTCAATATATCACCAAAAGGGTGATCTTCTTGTTAGGCAAGTACGGTCTAAATTAAGTCTAATTAAAATTAGATCTCCCATTTGCTCACTATTTTCTTGCATGGCCGCTTCCAATTTAAAGCAATTAAAAATGAGCGGGTACAGATATCTAATTTTAATTAGATTGGTCTATACTAAATAATTGTTGGTTTATTGTTTTTTTTTTTTGCACTCACAACTCTTTAATTATAAGGGACCAACCATTTAACTTGACATGATATATTGGGGGTTTTATTTTTCAATTTGTGGCAAATATTTCTCGTTGATGAGATTATTTTTTTCGATGGTGAGCACGCTAACCATTACACCAGATGTGAATATAGTGTATTTAACTTATTCAATAGTGCTCAACCTTTAAAAGCTGCATTTTAGTTATGTATCATTGTACAGTATATAGGGCCACTCCTCTTAATGGGCCCGACTTCAGAATATTAATGGTTATGCATCGTTCATATCAATTAACTTTTTCTCAATAAAATTTGGCCACAGAAAATGCCCCACCCCACCCTATTTTTACAAACATGTGATTCTACAAAGAGGAAATTCAGAAATAAAACTGAATAATTGCTGAATAGGCATATTTACCCATTACCCTGATTTGCAGCAAAATTGTGTATAGTCAAATACATTTGTAGATGGACAATATGACAGTAGCATGTTATAAATTTAACCACAGTCCTCGAAATGAAAATTTGAATTTACTGGTCCGAATCAAATTTATTTTTATATTATATAACTAAATAAAAACTGAAAATTTACTGGTCCGAACAAAGTTTTACTTGTACTGGGCGGAGGACCGGTGCTCATCGTGAGGTATGATTACAAAATGAACATCTTTGCAACAGATCATCGAGAATAATTAATTTAGGGGAAAAAAAAGGGGGGGGTTTACAATTTTTAAAAATTGAAAAAATAATTAAAACTACCTGTAGAGAATGCTGTTGTACACAT
The DNA here is from genome assembly GCA_002080005.1 of Gigantidas platifrons. NCBI lineage: Eukaryota > Metazoa > Mollusca > Bivalvia > Mytilida > Modiolidae > Gigantidas > Gigantidas platifrons. Next base: position 237,236 of record MJUT01043960.1, on the reverse strand, counting down.
AGGACGGTGATACAAAACATGTGAATAAACTCTTAACACCACAGACATCTTCAGTTCCCTTTCAACACAATTTTCTCATTGGAAATTTTCCACCGACTTTTTATCCATTCATAGTATAATATTTTAACACATGGCAAAATTTAAATCCTAGCACTAGACGAGTCCTTTCATTAAACAGACTTTAAATGACTAAAATAAACTAAAACTTTCAAAGTGTATACATGTACCACCACGGCACTTCTTAAACATGTTTAATGGTCTCTTGTCTTGCTCTGCTGAGGAATTTTTTTTTCATTCAATGAGATCCTGTTTATGCTACAGTGGTTATATACAATGTAGTTTAATTGCAGTGCAGTTTAATATTTTATGTGTACAACATAAAAGTATGGTATAAAGGATTTACAGAATCAGCATATTTTGGTATTCTCTAATGTTTATTATCTATTATATATTTATACAAAAGTTACTGGAATTTCAATTATTGATAGTTCTACCTAATGGAAAATCAATCATGAATCAATATTTTACAAATTAAATACTTATAGTAGATATTTTATATGCAATGGAATATTACCTGTATAAACTGTTTCATCAATATAAACAGCATGCTATGTCATGCTGGAAGATTACGCGAGCATGCATTGCACAACTAATAAGGAAGGTTTCTTTTTCTTTAATTAATACAAATTCTCTCTTTTCCTTTTTTTTTTTGGATTGAAGTGTAATCACCAAGCCAGGATCTAGTCTGTTAAATGTAAATATTTAGACAAATCAAATTAAAATTAGATTTTTAATTGATTTTTCCAAATTTAATTAAAATTAGATTTTCAATTTGGACTCTGTTTCTAAGATTTTCAGATTGGACATTTGAACTGTGCTGACTGATATTTTTTTTCCATTTTATTAATAATTTTTAAATCTATTAATTTTTTTCTACCCATAGATTTGAACCCCATATACCCTGGTGTCATTAGTAATATAAAATATATATGTACATTAAGACAATTGCATATTAATTTATGGCTCTTGTTAAAAAAACGTGATAAAGTTTGCCAGTGAATTGAGAAAGGTCGGTGGTTTTCTCCAGGTGCACCGGTTTCTTACACCAATAAAACTGACCGCCACATTATAACTGAAATATTGTTGAAAGTGGCATTAAACACCCTAAACCTAAGCCCCTCCACCCCTTTATGCCCTGTTATACCTTAACCATCCCCTTCCAAAGACCACCCCCCCTCTCGCTGGATGTAAACCTGCTGATGTTATTTAGGTATTTTCAAGTATCATGTTCTGACTAAATATTTGTACTACATCACCTTTCAAAGTCTGCCCCCTTAGAGATTTACATTATTATAAATAAATTTATTCCTACGGATAGGGATTAATATAAGTTATTGTAACTTGTTTCCCAATCCTATTGATTACTTCTAATTATGTAATGTATATATGTTGAATATTGTAATGTTATGTTGAATTAATTAATAAAATATGTTTAAACTAAAGTCTGCTGGTATTATTATATACATGTACATTCTTTTGTAGATAAAATAAACAGCTTGTTTATTGTCAATAAGATCCACATGTTTACATCAAATAATGACTGACTGAAGGAAAAATACATATGGCAGTTTAATGAGAACTGAATGGTCAAAATGCCAAATGGTCGATAAAATGTGCATATATTTACATATTTTTAACATGTAAAGAAATTGATCCAAAAGGTTTTTTTTTCCAACAATTTAAAATACAAATACAAATTTCTGCAATGTAAAATAAAACTAGAGGCTGACCTGAGCCTGTATCACAGTCGAAATTTGGTTATTCTTGTCAACACAAAAAATGACACTTCTGACCATTCAATGATTATTCATAAACAGTTTGGTTTAAAAAAAAAAAAAGTTTCTGACGGGAATTGTTTTTTTATTCATTTTCTGCAAAAATAATTCAACAGACATTTTGTTATTCAACAGCAAAAACATCAAAATTTATATTTAATCTGTTTTTGATGTCATTTTCATCACGAAAATATGCTCGATCGACTAAAAATGCCTTTTATTCATGTGGTACAACAAAAATAACAATCAAAGATCCCGGCACATAATTTCTTTCCTGTTTCAGGGAGACTTCAATTACCAACTTTGCAAAATTAAAGTTATTCAAGTTTGAAATACAGGGTGGGTTTACTTTAGAGTTACAGTGTTGAACATGCCACTTTCAACAATACATCAGTCATATCGTGGCGGGCAGTTTTATTGGTGGAGGAAACCAGAGTACCCGGAGAAAACCACCGACCTGCCGTAAGTCACTAACAAACTTTATCACATAATGTTGTATCAACAACACCTCGCCATGAGCGGGATTCAAACTCACAACTTTAGTCGTGATAGGCACTGATTGCATAGGTAGTTATAAATCCAACTACCATACAATCACGACAACGGCGGCCCCACTTATTTCAGGGAGACTTCAACTACCTACTTGGCAAAATTAAAGCTATTTAAATTTTGAAATACATGCACATGTATCATAAGCCAGCTATAATAGGATAACTAGACCACAATGGTTTAATTATTGGTCAAAATGATCTAACTCCAAAAATAGATTCCATGTGCCTAACCTAGGTTAATTCGTTATAAGCTATTGGTTAATATTGTGTATCATAAGAACACACTGCATTAATCTATTTTGGTCTTGGGCTTTATATATATGTAGTGAAACCTGTCTAACCCTGAATAAAACCATTTTAAAAATACATTCAAACCTGCTTTACTAGTGACCACCCCTATTAAACAATTACTTGTATTATTTACCTTAATTCTATTTCCCCTTCACAGTGAATTACATATTAATTAAACCTGTATTTAGTGACAACCTGCCTTATGTATGTGACTCTTTGTCAATTTATTAAATTTGCATAAACGGAACACCTGTCTATTCCAAATACAAAAGATGGTCCTAAGATTGATGTCACTGTATAGTCAAACCGGCTTTAGTGACCTCTATTAAGCAATTACCTGTATTTAAACATAACCTTAATTTTAATTTCCCTTCACAGTGTATTTCATATTAATTAAACCTGTATTTAGTGACCACATATCTTGTCTGACCCGATTTCAATATTGCGTTGGAAAGTCTGACTTAGTCATGTGAAACAGGCTTAGCAGTATTTCAGCTATACATGTATTGTGGCGTTAGAGACAGGTAATTTGACTGTACAGCTCAACCTGTATTGAGATCATGGGCGGATCCAGAGGGGGGGCACCTCCTATAATTGGAAAAAAAATTTAAGTGTGCCCCCCCCTAACTTGAAATCCTGGATCCGCCCATGATTAAGATGGCACATTTGAGACAAAGAAAAAGTTGTCTGTTAAGACAGGTAACCTCTGAAAAGAGGTTAAATTTATATGACATTTGCTATGACAGGACAAGAAAAATGTGCCACAGGTGACTATTTAATAGAGGTGACCGCATGGGCAGATTTGACTTTATATCATATTTTTCTTTTTCAGTATAAAGATTACAACACATTATCATAGCAATCCTACGACTACTGATTAAACTTAATCAATACAAATGAAGTAAATGCGCGCAGAATGAAGGCGTTATGTTTATTGTGGAAATTTAAACAGCTTTACGAATGCTACAATGTACATGACGCATGAGGAAATATCATGACATAACACATAAGCTTTTACACCAGATTTTTCTATGTGGAGGAGCTTAATTATGCAATGTTTAGGGAAAAAGGTACTCGTGTGTAAACGTACATAAGTTACATGTATTGTTGAAATGCGAAATCTAGCTTAAGAACAAAAGGGACATAATAAACTCAAATGTTCTCTATTTTGTATTTAGGACAAACTTGACAAAATAAACTCATGAATATGTGCTCTATTTTGTAGTAACAAAAGGGACAAAATCAATTGATATGTTCTTTATTTTGTATTTTGGAACAAAAGGGACAAAATAATGTATTTTGAGATGAAATTTTTGGGGCGAAAATTACAGGACCGAAATGGTCATAATCCTTCAAATATTTGACAGGGGAGGTTGATCAAGGACGTTCAGAAATGCCACCCCCTAAATCCAAAAAACTGAGGGTGAGGGCTGCTGATCCCAAGCAAAGCAACCTTGAAATCTTCTGTGGGAACAAGAGAAAAGGAAGGGGGGGGTGAAACCATATCCCAAGTTGATGACAATAAACAAACCTCAGATCCCAGCTGTGAGGAGAGCACTGCTGAAAAACGTAAATTTCAGACTAAATGGCTTCGTTTTTATGGTTTGTGGTTAAAATACAATGTACGACAATGATAAATAATAATATCAAACGTACTGTTCAATATGCAGAGATCCCAACTAGAGGCTCAGGTGAGCCTGTATCGCTCACCTGATATAAATAAGTCCTCTTAAGAATGTCTGTATGCCGAATACATCTATGAATAGGGTTCCGGGTCCGTTCGCCCTAATTCACGTTCGTCCTATTACCTATTCGCCCTAATACATGTTCGCCCTGATAAATGAATTTTTTTTTTATAAACTAGAGGCTCAGGTGAGCCTGTATCGCTCACCTGATATAAATAAGTCCTCTTAAGAATGTCTGCATGCCGAATACATCTAAGTTACTATTCAAATCCCATAGGGTTCTATGTTAAAACTATGTCTGCTCATGGCAGCCATCTTGGATGAAGGTTGTGGTCACCGGACACAATTTTGAAAGTATATACTACCCAAGGAACATCCATGCCATGTTTGCTTTAAATTGGCTGACTGGTTTCAGAGGAGAAGATTTTTAAACAATTTTCCCATTGGGTCCTATGTTAAAACTATGTCTGCTGACGGTGGCCATTTTGGACCGAGATTGGGGTCACTGAACACAATTTTGGAAGTTGACCACCTAAGGACCATCGATGACATGTTTGCTATATTGGTTTACTGGTTTCAGAGGAGAAGATTTTAAAACATTTTTTCCCATAGGGTCCTATGTTAAAACTATGTCCGCTGATGGCGGTTATCTTGGATGGAGGTCTGGGTCACTGGATATAAATTTGAAAGTTGACCATTTAAGGACCATTCATACCATGTTTGCTTTAAATTGGCTTACTGGTTTCAGAGGAAAAAAAATTTAAACATTTTTCCCATAGAATCCTATGTTAAAACTATGTTCGCTGACGGTGGCCATCTTGGATGGAGGTCGGGGTCACTGCACATAATTTTGAAAGTTGACCACCTAAGGACCATTCATGCCATGTTTGTTTTAAATTGACTTATTGGTTTCAGAGTTTAAGACTTTTAAAAAAAATTTTCATAGGGTCCTATGTTAAAACTAAGTTGAGTCATGGCGGACATCTTGAATCTCCGATCGGCAAACCATTCACAAGTTTAGTACATGACCACCCAATGATCATTCCTGCAAAGTCACAAATCAATTGGGTTAGTGATTTCTGACAAGAAGAATTTCAAGGTTTCAACCAATCAGAACACGTTATTGGCCCTGGCGGCCATGTTGAATTTCCGATCTACACCAAAAACACACATCTGGTAGAGGGCCATCCAATGAACATTTATGGCAAGTTTGGTTGAAATCTGTTCAGCGGTTTCAGAGAAGAAGAGTTAAATGTGAAAAGCTAACGGACGGACGGACACTTACCCATGACAAAAGCTTACATGGCCTTTGGCCAGGTGAGCTAAAAACACCATAGCTTATGGTACAATATATGGTGCGTTTTAATTCCAAATAAAATTTGATCAAATATGTTTATATTTTATCATACATTATATGTTCCAGGGATGCAAATTAACGGTCGCCCATGGCGAGTAAAATTTCAGCTGGGCGATCAAATATTACTTTGCGGTCACCCAGTTGGCGATTGAAATTTATTCATCACTCCAAGTTTCCACTGCCAACAGAATTTCTAGAACGGCATTAAATTCCATTTACAGTTTTAATAAAATGTCAGACAGACTTGAAATTTGTTTATTTATTCTCTCAGACCGGCACATTCCTATTTTTATTAATCAGAACTTCTTCCTATACGCATTGTAAACGTCATTTTAGTAGGAACGGGCACCTGCAATACGTGAAGCCTTAAAACTGAAATACTTTACTGAGCACAGAAATAAGTTGACTTCCACACTCCAAAGGTATCAAAGATTGTTTGTCCAATATCTGCACACATGTAATAATATACAGCATACAGTAAAAGGAATAAGTAAACACAGATATTTACATATACTGTATGCATTACATCAACTGGAATCAGATACCTATACTGTGCATTATATATGTATGCCGACTGACAGTCACATAAAGACTGCTTACTAAATTGCCATCAAACGTCATTATAGACAAGTTTGACATCATAAAAAATGCATTCCTAACAAAATTAGGATTTTTTGTTTTGGGTCAGATCAGGACAAGACCTGATTAAATTTAATTGTTGCTGGATCTATCACATAAATTAATTCAACATCTCTGGAAATCTTTTTTGCGTAACCATTCCCCTTTAAGAGTTTAAATTATAAGTAGGTAGTTAATTCCTGTTTAGAAAATGTGGGAGTTTATCAGTGGCATAAAACCTCCACAAAAGAAGAAGACAGACGAAGATAAAAATTCATACTGCTACAAGTATTTAAAAAGCCTGTATTACCTGATTAAATGGGTCTTTAAAATGATTTAATAATTATTCATGTCTTAATGTTTTGATTTTTCTTTTTCATCGATTGAAAAATAAAACTGGGCCCTTAAAAATTTAGCTGGGCCCCTAGAAATTTGAAGTCAGTAGCCCAGCTGGCTACTGGGAAAAAATAGTTAATTTGCATCCCTGTGACAGTTCATGTACAACCATTGATATCATCAAACGATACATGTATGGTTGGCTATATATTTGTTAAGCCCAATATCGAGTTTGGTCAAGTGTCTTCAGTTTGTTTAAGATGGCCCCTTGCCCATTGGTTTGGGAATGGATGGGCCATTCACTCAAATTTCCCGATCGATTCCTGTTTGAGCCTGTGTGTCACAAACAACACACAAGGTTTGAATGAAATTTACAAATGTCAAACACAATCCTAATTAGAGTCTTGAATTAAATACAAATGTAAATCCAAGGCTTTCAATTTGGAGAGGAGCCGTTGTGGCCATGATCGTATGGTAGTTGGATTTACAACTACCTATGCAATCAGGGCCTATCACCATGGATGTTGTGAGTTCGAATCTCGATCAGTCAAAATATGTGATAAGAGTTTGTCAGTGACTTGCAGTATACAGTCCTCACTTTGTTCAGACCAGTCATTTCTTCAGTTTTTATTTAAATATATATACATTCATCATTGTATATAATAAATTCAGGAATTTGATTCAGAGGACTGATACAAAATACAGTCAAACCTGTAGAAAGTCCACTGACCAGAACCTGAAAATGTGTCCTTTATATACAGGTTCAAATTCTATGCATTATTCATTAAACGAAGAAGATGAAACTGCCCTTTGGATTTATAGGCAGTGTTTTGCTATGCTCCAGCCTTAAACTATATAGGGGTCCTTTATTTTATTCATTATTATTGCAGAACTGAATATGTTAATGTATATTCGGTAAAAAGTTCTTTAGAGCTTATGTTGTCCTGTTTTATTATGTGCCGAATCGAAATAAAGTTTTCTCATCTTATCTTATATAGCCATAGGTCATTTCGTCATTTGTCCGAAAGCAATGAGCATAACTTATAAGTTATAAAGTGACAATAGGAATGTTCGCCAACCTCATTAGTGATGTCATATTCACTAATTTGCATGTCATTAAACAAATGATTGGTTGGCAGTAAAACAATAAAGTAATTGACAGGAAAGTAACCAATTTTTAAACTTTTATAACTTTTTTATTTCCAAACCAATTTTGGTTCTGTTAATTGTTTTAGAGACTTATTAAAATTCATATTATTTCTGTCAGTTTATATTTTTTAATTTTGATATGATAAATTCATAATTCTAATATGAAATAATGCATTTTTACGCTTTAAAACTAAATAAAACAAGATTGAATTTCCAATCTTTTTATTCTGAATATTTTTATCAAACCTTCGATGTGAATTAATTATTGCTATATAATTTCCATTTCTGAAAGAATTATTAAATTATCGTAAATAACAAAATAATAATGACAATTTAAAGTTGAGCCTTCATTGAAAGACAAGCGAAATTTTTGATTTCCTGCCAACCACACAGGTAAATTCTCAAGCCTGTGACATCACGGCGAACATCCCTTATTGGCTTGCACTAAATTTTATAGTTTTAGCCTGCACATGCACGATAGTTACTCAGTAATTTTACAGTTGCTTTAAAATATATACATCGCGCCTAAGAAACGTTGATGGTTGCTCCAGACAGTGGAGGAATATCTACAACAGAAAGAAAAGAAAGAAAGATGCCTATTTCCGGTTGTGCAACACGCAAATTTTTGCACACGACACTAACGTGTCGCACCTCTTCTGCATTCAACCCAAACATTCTTATGTAAATTCAATTCATATATAGATATTTATCAACGATCTACCGAGAGGAACTCGCTATTAATCATCCATGAACGCTGTAATACATGCATTTTTTGCACACGACACCAACGTGTCGCGTCTCCTCTGAAGAAAAGGTATATATTAAATCGGTTGTTTTGTGTTAATTATTTCTTTTTACTTTCCATAAGTTATTTTTATTATTTTCTGCTAAGTTTTCATCATTTATATTTTAATTAAACTTTATTATTATTGCTGTAAAGACTATACAATTTGTATTTGTTGCTTCCCCGTTAATTAAGCACTGGTTGGCTCAGAATCAGAATANCGACTATACCATTGGTTATTTAAAGAAAAAAAGAAACATCTAAAAATACCAATGTCTTATTATTGTCGTACTGTCATTGATAACTACTGTCTCATTCTTAATTGGTGTCCGTGAGGGATTTTTGTTTCACACCCAGTAAGCCTGTTTGAAGTTAAATATGATAGAACAAGTTATTTTGTAATGTGATGATAATGACGCCTGCATTTTCACCTGTCACCTTGAACTTCGAATTAAATGGCTTATGTCTTATTTACGCTATTTGTGCATGTTTGCGCATAGCGGTGTCCAACATATATTGCGTTGTGTTTTTGCATTATTTTTTTCGTCTTTTGTACCCTATGTTGCCAGTTTCTCTGGATTGTTCATTTTTGATTGCCCCTTCTCTATTCTCTAACGCTTATTCAAATGCATGGTTTTGTTTTTCTAACGACACAAGGTCATTATATTGTTTACGTAGATGTATAAGACACGACATACTGATGTGTAATAAAATGATGTCACTCTCACCTAACTTGGCATAAATTGCAAAAGTCATGCAAATAAAGTATTAATAAGTTGTAGTGTAAATAAATTCGCTAGCTTCAAATTAACAAAAGCTGGGTTTTGTTGTAGGAAAATGATATTCGGGTGGGGGATTTTGACCAATTGAGGTGCACTGTTGTATTTTGATTACGACAAGCCTCACGTTTTGTCGATTTGAAGCTAGCGAGGGGTGAAATGTTGGATTTATTACATTATAGCTTACGTGCATGGAGGAACCAATTTTTAAAACATTTATTTGTTGGAAATTCAAAGAAATTTCCATGTGGTGGGTTGAAAAGTTTCGCAGCCATTTATTTCTTTGTTTTGTTATTTGGTGGTGTTAGTAGTGGACATAGATTCCTAAATAACATCTTAATTGTAACAAATTTTAATTGTGGTATTAGTGATGTTCACAATCTTATTGCTTTGCAAATCAAAGGTTCAATATCACAAAGAAAAAATGAGCTAAAAAATTACAGAAGTTTTAAGCATTTTTCATTACAATAATTCCTTAAAGGACTTCAAGGAATGGATTGCAATAATATAAGTAAAAACGAAGACTTAGATGAAGCTTACTCAAAATTTGAAAACTCTATCATCAAAACTTTAGATAAACATGCCCCTATTAAAAGAAGGATATTAAAACAGATATCCCAACCCGCCCCTTTTATGAATAAACAGCTAAGACAAGCAATTTACAAGAAAAGAATGCTGCATAACACCTTCATTAAATGTAAAAATGATTACAACTGGGAACGATACAGGAAACAGAAATCACGATAATAAAATTAAAAAAACAATCGATAAAAACATATTTTTATGAAAGATATCTGGATGAGCCAAAGTCCAGTGACCTCTGGCCAACAATAAAACCCTTTTTATCCAACAAAAGCAACAACTGCAAGAAAGATATAATATTGGAAGAAGACAATAAGATTGTCGAAATATATTCTGTCTCTGCAGAGACGATAATCAACGATGGATTTTCATAAAGTGAAAATGTATAAAGATCAGGATTATGTAATTGTGGTTTAGACATGACGTCATTCAACATCTCATTTGAAAT
>MJUT01043960.1:192794-219626 GCA_002080005.1 Gigantidas platifrons | reverse complement strand
TCATATTAATTTTATTGATCAAATTTGACACATTTCGAACGACTGAATTTACAAATTACCGTAAATTAATAGGGATTTAACATGATTTATCGAGGTTTTTATGCACTTTTTAAAAAATAATTTGGAAGTATTTTCTCGTTAAATTAAACTGATACAAATAACATTTTCTTATCGATAAACATTTCAAGATTATGTGGATATCAGCATAATTTTTAAATATTGAGCAGATTTTTTTTTTAATAGCGATTTAAAGTTCAATCACCGTGCATTCTTTGTTAAGTTTGTACGTTGTTGCCAAAAAATTGATGAACTTCAAACGTCTAGGTACGAGACAGGATGTAAAATTAAACTGATATAAACGTAACAATTCCACATTTCCACATGTCAACTACTTGCAGGAAGATGCAAAACTATCAATTATTTACCAGGAATCGTGGAATTTTCAATTAAAGTACCTAGGGGTCGAGGCATTTTACATACACATAACGGTAAAATCGAGGAAAAAATGATGGATTTTACGAAAGTCCAGGGACGTAATTTCCCATCGATATAAACTGAAAAGATTATTATTTATCGATCAGGTAACTATTACTGATTATCGAGAAAGATGCAAAGTAATCTTAAATTGTGTATTTTACAAGAAATTGTCAATTTTCTAGCGCCTCCCGTAGCTCTCAAGGTTAAAATTTTAGTGTATTGTTGACCGGAAGTCACGTCACAAAAGTCACGTGATGTCGCTAATAGTTAGATATGTATCAATACATTGGCTATATCAGCTGGTAGTATCAATATATGGCCAATGTCAGCTGTTAGTACTAATATATGACATGTGTCAGCTGTTAGTATCAATATATGGCATGTGTCAGCTGCTAGTATCAATATATTAGCTCTGTCAGCTGGTGGCATCAATATGTAGGCTGTGTCAGCTGTTAGTATCAATATATTGGCTGTGTCAGCTGTTAGTATTAATATATTAGCTCTGTCAGCTGGTGGTATCAATATATGAGCTGCGTCAGCTGGTAGTATCAATATATTGTCGGTGTAAGCTGGTAGTATCAATATATGACAGTATGAGAGGGTAGTATCAATATATTGACGGTCAGCTGTAGTGTCTATATATGGGCGATGTCTGCTGGTAGTATCACTATGTGGTAACATAACTATCTCTACAGTGTCAGCTGATATCAATATATGGGAAAGTGTAGAAAGTATCAATATCAATAAGGGTAATAACAAAATTACCGAACACAGAGCAATCTTCCAAAGGGAAATTCAAAATTCATAAATCAATAAACAGACAAAATCAGTCAACAACCGGGAAACTGAAAAACCGCAATGGTCCTGACTTGGTACAGGCATTTCTAAAGAAATGGTGGATTGAATCAGATTTTACGGCGCCAACCTCTTGCTTCCATTACGGTTCAAAGATTCCCGTTGTCACTAATACAGCATTTACAACAATACTGGAAAAAACAGGCAAAATAGCGGTCAAACAGTACCAAACTCAGTATCTAATATATCTCGTGAACCATCACCATCACTTATGAGTCCTTTGAAGTATTTTAATTACGACCGTAAATGTCAAAAGCATTTTTACGTCACACATTCACAAAAAAATACTTTTGACATTGTAAACCACGTATACCAAATCCTTATCTTTATACATTTTCACTATATGAAAATGTCTCTTTTACTATTGTATCTGCAGAGACAGAATATATTTTGACAATATCTTGATATCGGAATATAACTTTTTAAGAGATCGAATAAGGCGAATCTTGTTATAGCCCTGGTCCAGTAGCCTGTTTTTCAGACAAAGATGACGCTTCAAGAAATCAGAATAATTGCTACTGGCTCTTGCATAACGAATCAATTGCGAGATGTAAACACCATATGCAGGAGAAGCTGGTATCTTGCTGCACATATTAGGACAATTTATGATTTTAATCAATCAATTTCCTTTGACATGTCAGTGTCAGCTGGTAACATGATATGTTTATTTTTCAATTCCTTTTTATTTTTTTAATGTGTTGGTATTTATTCATTTTCAAATACATGTATTCTAATATGTACTCTGCATAACTGAAAGCAGGTCAACACACACACACACACACAATTTTGATATATAGTTCCTGAGAAATCTGTCATGAAAAATTCCATTATTCAGTATAGTGCAATATTAAGTTCAGGCCCAGATAACAGAGAACCATGTTAGCAGCAGACATGAAAAAATGCTTTACACCTTACAACATGCTACAATTATCAAATCATTCCGAAATCTAGTTGTTGAGAAATCTGGTACGGGATAGTGTGGCGGAAGGACAGACAGACAGACAGACAGAAGTAAACCAGTATATATCCCACTACTTCGGAGCTGGGACTTTGGCCATTGTATTGTCTGTCCTTCATCAATTTAAGGATTCTGATTACCTCTTTGGTATCTTCAAACTGTTCTTAAGCATGGAAACAAAAATCAAACATTCATATTCAAGGTTCAAGGGTAGACAGCAGTAAGACCATACCCCTATCTTCTTTGACAGAGGCAGTCAGTAGTTTGTAAACAACAGACAATGAATACAAAACAATGATCATAGTTCATATGATCCATTTGTTCAAAAAGCAAAATTAAGACCTTTGAAGTTTTATAATTTTAATAACTTGATATCATGCTTCCAATGATTTTTGTAAAAACATAGCAAAATATACTTAAAGGCATTGACATTTTTTGAACAATTAAGGTAGCTATGCAAAACAATATACAAGTCAACCAATAAAATGTTAACTTTGAGATGATGAATAATAGTTACAAGCTCCTAAATTCCTAATTTAAATGGACACAAACAATGCAATAGTACATTTTTCTTTAATTATTAATGATTCAGTCATGTTTTTAACAAAAAAATAAGAATAAAATACATACAAACAGTCTTTGATTTTCTTTATTGCTTTGCAATTTATTTCAAATAGGTTAGGTCCATATATTCCATTTTCGTCATCTGAAATATCATGGGGAAAATGTTTTGCAACACAGTTTTATACTTGATTTACAATAATATGCTAAATTATCTATGTAGTGCATATCTACCTTATCCTAACAAGACCTATGCAGATATGAAACAAGAACAAACAACCATCAGACAAGTTTACACCTTAGCATACTTATATTTTAAAAACAGTAGTCTCAATATCTTCGATAGAGCAAGTCAAATATTCTGCACTGTGTGTTATAATCAATATTTGTGTGCAAATATCACAAAAAGGTTGACAATTTCTTGTTGATTCTTTGGCTTTCCTGTATATATGCGAAAGAACATAATTATATTTTTATCTTCTGGAAAACAATGTTAAATAGAGGGAACACCTACATATTTAACAAATAGTTCACGGCACTGAGGGCCATATGGCAGTTTATGGACCGGGATGTCACCCACAAAATAGTATATGGATCGAAGCGAAGCTGAGGTCCATATAGTATTTTGTGGGTGACAGACTGGTCCATAAACTGCAATTTGGCCCGAAGTGCCGTGAACTATTTGTTATATTATACTTCGCATCCAAAAACAAGCCCAATTATCTCTCGAAATCGAGGCAGTCCATTGCCTGTCCATATAGCGTTATATTGACCGGCTGCGCTAACAAAGACAAATAGGGAAAATAAAAACGTAAAGTATAATATTATAGTATATATGTTTTTAAAAGAAAAATTATGTTTTTCTAGTAAACAAAAATGTCAATTTTAGCTGATTTGAGTGGGACTAAGTTTTTTATTTGATGGGACATGGGGTATTTCAACCAGAAGCTCCGAAGCTCCACATGCTTTTACAATGAAGCTATTTTGCACAGGACAGTCAATATTGAATCCAAACAGCTTCTTGTAGCATTAGACAATGTTTTCATTTAAAATATGGAATAGCAGAAAATTTCATATTTTGAAAATGGGCATTTTTTTTAATTCATTTTCCTACATCAAATACTTTTGCTCCATTTCTTACAACTAATGTGGTAATATCTGCTAGCTTCACAGTTCTTGATCCAGGGGTTTGAATGTCTTTTCTTCAGAAGTCTTGCAAACTATAGACAAAAAATAGAAAATTATACAAAAGCTGGTTGTGGATGGACAACGGATGCACAGTGATGGCAATAGCTTACATCCTTTTCAATCTTACTTATTAAAAATTCATTGACCAATCAAATATAGGTCACAACATCTTTCTGTTTTTTTTTACAGAAAAGGATCATACTAGAATTACAAAGTTCACCAAGGCAATATTTCAGTAAGAACAGTTCACCAAATCATGAAATCAGGGTCACAACATACTTTCAATACAGTGCATTAATGTAATAAAACAGCCCCGTATTTTGTTTTGCATCTCATTGAGGGACTTAAAATAAATGTCAGCAGTAAATATCAAGCTTTAAGTGAAGTTATTCTGTTCCTGCAGAAATCTCTCACATTTCTCCAACTTCTCTCATTTGCAGCTGGTTCTGCTCGTTTACACTTTTCCATATCCATTTTGCCTGGTAAACGATGCATCAAAATCAATGTGTCAAGATGACGCAGAACCGCACATTTTTCTTTATCACCCATGGTCTTTTCTTCTGCTTTTTATCAGCTTTAGAACCTAGAATAATAAACAAATCCCCAATTAACTGTTGTAATTCATTCACCAATGATAATTCCTGTAATATAATAATTCAAATGGCCAAGGCCTTTTTTTGACAAGTTCTTTGAAGTTTCACCCAATCAGAACACATTATTGGCCCTGACAGCCATGTTTTAATTTCTGATCGGCAAACTATGAATAACTTTGATATAGGATCATCTCCTGCCAGGTTTGGTTCCAATTGGACCAGTGGTGGTGGAGGAGAAGATCAAGATATGAAAATTAACAGACAGACAACCGGACGTATGTAAAGTGATGACAATAGCTCAATTGACCCTTTGGGTCAGGTGAGCTCAAAATTGGGTTAGAAACAACATGTTCATACAAAATCATACATTCTCCTGACAGTACACTGTTGCATTGGTATCAACTAATGCAATAGAGTGAGCTGCAGTTGTTGGGAGGCATTTTGAGATATTACCCTATATCGTTTCTTTTTGTATTAAAACAAAAAGCAAGATTCTCAAGACCAACACTTAGGTTAGTATGATGTATACACACTGATGTACAAAGTCACAACCTGAGGACCTATTTATACAGTGGCTTTTCATTCTAACCAGAAGCTCCCAGGAGCCTACAGTATCATTCACCTGGGGTATTGTTGGAAAAAATTGA
Organism: Gigantidas platifrons; assembly: GCA_002080005.1. NCBI lineage: Eukaryota > Metazoa > Mollusca > Bivalvia > Mytilida > Modiolidae > Gigantidas > Gigantidas platifrons. Next base: position 214,347 of record MJUT01043960.1, on the reverse strand, counting down.
CAATATAGACATACACAAGAGCCGTGTATTCATAAATAATAGTGGCAACCCAGTTAGAAATTTACAGCAAGACTAATATGATTTTACAAATTTTAAAATATACTCTTAATTTCCAGTGTTTTGATGATTAACATGTAAGTTTACAGGCTATTGCAAAAGCTCAGATGGCGTTTTAGGACAGGTGAGCTAACTTAATGTACTCACTTTGACAACATTCTGTACTCTCCTGAACGTCATCAACATCTTCATGCCCACGCTCACTGTCAGGGAATTCTGAATAAGAAATCAATATCGTCAAATAAATATGAAATTATCAATTGCTAGCACTAGGCAAAACAATCGATACAGACATCGAAGAAAACGTTTCTATTATGAAGCGCTTCTGTGGTTCATACAAAAAGTGCTACGGGCTAGGTCAACGCTTTTAAATGTCAATGAAAATTCATAAACTCATTAGATTCTTAAATACTTGATCAAAATGGTGCATAGTTTTTTTTAACAATTTTCAATACAGTAGTATAGAGCGCATCAGTGTTCTGTCAAAATATTTGTAAATTTTGTGTGTAATATGAAAATGCACAAAATCCATATATATAAATATCAAACACTCTATATTTTCAGGACCAAAAACTGTCGAAGAAGTGCTCCTTTTCTTAAAAATTACTGAAAGCATGAAAAATGTCTACCAAAATCATAATGTTAATTTGCCATATTATAATGTGTAATAAAGTGGGCAGGTTGCAGAGCATGTTCTTCAAACAATGTTGGATGGTTTACAATGCAGTTTGAAATAAGTATGACGATCTGAGATAAAAACAGCAGGAGTTGATTACACAAATTAGGTTGATAATTTTGTTGTAAATGACTGTTCCCAAGTCTGAAAAAAATGGAAAGAAATTCCTCAAATAATTCCATAATGGAATGTGCACAACTTCGATATGCGTACAAAGTTTCAAGGATCTAGGTTGAAAACTGTAGACGTGGATTCCACAAAATAACAATCCACTTTTCCCCACCTGCCATTCAACATACTATATATAATCTGCTTTGCACTTTGTACAACCCAGCCAAAAAACAATAATTAATATTGATAAAGTATTTGTTTTGTGTTTTTTCTCATTTAGATTTTAAATTGAGGACCAAATACAGACCTTATTGTACCTTTTTCATATTTATGCTAACAACAAATGAATTCATTAAATGATGTGCATGTTTTGTTTCATTTGATGGATCTCAGTAAAAACTAGAGAATGTGTCTGTAGTGCAAAACCTAACCATGAAATGTAGGTCATATTGATCCAAATGTTACTGAATAGTGTTGTACCATAGTACAAGTACTGTAGTGTTGAAATATCATTGGTATATCAATGTTATTTCATAACTAAAGTACTCTTAATGGTATTTTCGTGAAATGGACCTAAATGCAAAAATTAACCAAAGTTACCCAAGCGTAAAATGTAGGTTATAATGATTTGTGATGTTGAGCAGTATTGTACTATACAAGTGAATTGTAGTGGTGAAATATTATTGATATAGTACCGTATGTTTCTGAAAAATGGACCTAATTGCAAACTTAACCAGTCGCTCAAGCATGAAATGGATCAAGGTGACCCCACTGTTGTTGAATTGTTTTGTACTACACAAGAGCATTATGGTGGTGCAATATCATTGATTATTTTGTATTTTATAAATAATGCATGGTTGGAATGTTCTCAGCTTTTGATTTATTGAATTCAATGGTGACATTAAATTTCTTTGCCATGCTCTAGTATTGTCATTGGGATAATATGAGAAAAAGCGATCATGCTCGATGACATCATGCCAACAGCACAACGTTTTGAAAATCACCGAAAAATAATGTCAGTTTCCTACACGTCATCTTAAAATCATTACAGAAACAGATTCTACCAGTGTATCATGTGTGATATGTAATTTCTCCACTATTGGCAGTTAAATTTTCTAATATTTTAAATGCTTGGTAAGTCTCGTTTTAAAATTTCGAAATTTAACCGTATTGAGTGGAGAAATATTGTATCTTACTGAATCTATATGTATATATTGCAGCGTTTACAGTCAAAAGACCCACTTTAATTACTAACTGTTGTATTGTTTGCATAATGTTCACACTGAGGTATATACACGGTGGTGTTACATAATTGTAAAACATGTGAGGTATACAATCCTAAGACTATCACCGAGGTATTGTTTGAATAATGTATGCCCATTGTCTAGAGTTATATACAGTCACCCAACAAGCTTTATACACTAATATTACCGAAGAATGATTTTATTTACCATTTGGTAGATGTCCACTGCTTTCTTTAGGCTCCTGGACTTCATCAGCATCAGACATTCCATCATCACTATCAGAGAATTCTGAAGAAAAGAAATCATGTTGCATTATTATTGAAATAACACCTATTAATCTGGACACTTGTAGATTCTTTTCACAAAGCCTCACACACTTTTTGTTATAATTGATGTATACATTAGCCATGATAGCATGATTCCACTTATAGAGCACATACAATGTAGATACAGGATATAATACATCCATTTTCTTAAACCAGTGTAGCTACAAGATTGATTGGTGTTTTACGTTAACCTTAGCAATATTTCAGCTATATCGTAGTGTGATCAAATTTTATTATTACACGTATACACCTACAAGTTTCCTAGAAGAGAATGTCTATAACACATATAAGCTCGCCTCCTAATGACACTTTAGAATACTCTTAATTGGCACCAATTTAATTAATTTTTAATTGTCATATTTGTTATCTACTCTTCATTACTTGCTTTAAGATCTACTACAAGCTTTGTTTTAATTAAATTTTGATATTTTGTCCCTTTTCACCCTTTTGGATAATATTTCCTAACAAAATTAATCGTAGGTATGTCTGATTAATACAATTGACTACTACTCTCATTGAAAAACTTGTGTCTAATCCTTTTGTCATTATTTAGACAATAAAATATGTTTGAATTACACTCATTTATCTATATGCATAGCTATACAACAACTCTATTGTTAATCAACTTTATATTTTAACCTCTTTATGGTCCCTTTTTCCGAAATGGATGTGGCAAGGCCCTCCAAAATCAAATGTTGTCTTTTTTTTGTCCATAGTTTCAAAAACTTGAACTTTAAGAGTTAACCGACATTTCAGTGTAAAAAAAAACTAATTTCAATTATCTGTCAAAATACAGAAAAAATAAAATAACTATTTTCAAAATTTAGTTCTGGATGATATATTTTCTGAGCAAGTTTCATCAAAATCCATAAAGATGTACATGTAACAAAGCATTAATGTTTGAAAAATCTTATCCTGAGATTAAACTTCAAATATTAATGTAAACCACGAGAGAACAACAGCTTTTGAACTGCTATGTCTCGCCTTCACTGGCTCAAGGAATATTCTAAATGGACATCAGCGACCTGCATGTTCAAATGTGTAATTAAATAACTGGATATATGCCAACATCTTTCAGTCAAAGTGAAATGAGATCAAGATCAAGTGACGTACGTATGTCTACCTGACATATGCACCCACTGATCGTTAAACATAACAAATATACTTCCCATATGACCAATAGTTACTGCGAAAATGAGCTAAGCAGATAAACTGAATGCAAATGTTGATGCTTTTGTAGCAATACTTAAGTATTTGACTTCAATTTCATCAAAGGTTTTCACACTCAACTGGGAAATTATTCCCTTATCGAACGCCAGCAATAATTTCCCCATTTTTTCAACTGCAATCGTCTTCTGTGGTAATCCATAGAATACACGGTGAATGTTAATGTCATGTCCCATGAAGTTTGCCATCGTCTCTAGTTAATTTTTCTTCCAAATTTAAAATTTGGGAAACAGTAGCCACATGTTTTCGTAGTTTAATGCTTGTTATATTCTTTGGTTTTGTTGCACCACACTCTCTGGAAAAGAAATACAGGCTATCTGAACTTCTGATTGGGGACAATGGGCCAAATGACGATCTTGAGAACAAGTAATGGTTGCTGTCAGGAACGCCTACATCTTTCCTAGTCTTGATTAGAAAATCTACTTCTTTGCAAGCTTGGTATGAACAATATAGGCACTGTCCTGTCTCTTTTCCCAGCAATTTCAACTCTTGCAAATGTTTTACACAACACCTTTTCAAGGGGTCTTAATGAATCTTCTATTTCCTTCAAGTCAACATTTTTTGTACTTTTTTCTAAATATGTAATCAGTCTTATTCTCTCAACTTCACCTCCTCGTTTTCTGTTAAACATCACCAGTTGTGTCAATGTAATGCTGTTGAGCTTATCCCAGATTTAGATATTACAGTTTCCATATTTAGCTTTATAATGTTTTATTGATCTTTTAGGAAGGTTCGTAATTTCGCTATATCCTCTGTTAAGAGAAGTGACTGACCCTTGTTCATGTTTGCTTTGTTCAGTGTTTGCAGTGCACCTGACGAGATCAAATCTGACCATTCATCTTTGCATAAAGAACGGAATTCCTGACAACCTTTAGCCAAATCAGTTTGACCATCACATACTGCAACATTTGTTTTAACCATTGCACATTTCTTTAAAGTATGCCCTATTTTCAGTGCTAGTGATGGAATTCCATATGTATTTGTTGCGGAGTTGTACTGACAAAGAGTCTTTGTGGCTTCCACAGCTTTGTGAAACATGGTTGGCTAGCTGACAACATCAGAAAGACATTTCACTGTTTCATCAGCTTTTTGCAAAGTAATTAATAATCTTGCAACTTCTCTCATCTTTTGACCAACAAATACATGCAGATGTTCCTTGTGACCATGCTTCTGATATCATCGTTCACCAAATTGTATGATTAATGGGTCATTGCGTACTAAAATTGTTACATCATCTGTAGCCATTTTCGACAAAACTTTATCTTAAAGTCCATCACTTACAGAAGCAGCAGCAGGCATCATAAGTGACGACTCACATGTAACCTTTCTGCCATGGGCTTTTCCTTTTCTCAGAGGGCAGACTTTCATGTGCCTCCAAAGATTATTTCGGTGGAAAAATCCAAGACAATCAGCGCAAGGTAAAAAGTCATCAGCTGAAGAACTTGTTTGATTTATTGTCCAAGTCACCAATGTTCCACTACCTGATTGGATTACCTCCATATTATGCTTGTAATCTCTAGCATTCCTTAATTTTAGTATCAATAGTTTTCTTGTTTGAACTTTTTTTTTGTGTCTGTTGATTTCTTTAATGCCATCTTCTTCCTTATGCTGCCCAAGTAAATGTTTAGTTATATTGGTTGAACTTTTACCACAATATAAACAAAAATATATTTTATACCAAGCTTTTATTCCTTTTTTACTACTTGAATCCGGCAAACGTACATGACTGTTCTGTGACACCGATTCATTTCTGTGAGATACTCTGTAATTACTAGTTGATGTAACAGTGTAATCCTGCTCTATTTTACTGTTTGAAGGGTCAATTGTCATTGGCTGTATATAATCTATTTCATCTGATAAGCATGAATCGGAAACGTAGTCACTGAGAAGGTCTTCAAATTCATAGTCATTGTCTCTATCGGTCTCTTCAGGTACATAGGACAGGTCTTTACTGTCATCTGGATTATCTTATATATTTTCAAATTCAGTGTCATTGTCTCTATCAATCTCTACAGGCACATATGACAGGTGTCTACTCTCATCTGGTTAATCTGATATATTTTCAAATTCAGTGTCTTTGTCTCTATCAGTCTCCACAGGCACATATGACAGGCGTCTACTGTCATCTGATATACTTCCAATGTCTTGTTCACTGCTTTCTTCTTTCTCAGTAAACCTTATATTTAAATGAAATGAAACTCGTTTAACTATAACATCACGGTGAAAGCATTCTAATGATGTAAATGTTGACTCGGTAGTAGGGTGGTATAGTTTGTTGAGTAAAACCATTTACATATGGTTACTTAAGCCTTTGAAAATGTCATGAAATCGATGAATAGAAGTTTTCGGGTTTGGGTTCTGGTGTTTAATGCCACTTTCAACATTATTTCAGTTATATCGTGGCGGTTAGTTTTATTGGTGGAGGAAGCCGGATTACCCGGTAAAAAAAACCGACCTGTCACAAGTCACAGACAAACTTTATCCCATAATGTTGTATCGAGTACACCACGCCATGAACTAGTCCGAGATTCCTCTGCCGTTCGACGACTATTTACATCTTGCTGTTGTCGTTGAACGTCAGAGCGCTCTCCATAATGAAAACAGCGGATTTTCCTCCGCATCTCAACTGTAGCACATTTCCACGTTTTGTGGCTATCAGATTTTATTTTCTATCCAAAACCCTAATACATATCGCTTCACCAATCATTTTTCTATTCATTCATAACCACTTGTGTTTTGTTTTTCAAATAAAAAAAAACCTTGATGATTATTGTTTATTTTCATATTTAAAGTAATATTACACCAGTCTTGGGTGAAGAAATGTTTCCCTGAAAATTCAATTTGGAAAACGGCGGTACCTTTACTAAGCTATTCATGCATATTTCAAGTCGAAATATGTTCCCAACAATTATAATTCTGCAAATCTGTGTGCATGTTTATCGTCCTCGCCATTGTTGTGGAGACTGATTAACTTTCGGTTGTTTTGTTCCGATGATTGCCGATCATGACCTCGTGACGAACAGATACACACTCATGGATGCAGAGATAAGCACGCACACATTCCTGACAATGATTATTGAGGAATCTGTCTGTTTCATGTCGTGTGAACCATTTTTTTTGTGCAATTATTCTTATGTGGCATCCGACAATTTTTTCATCAATTGAACAGTGCGCATGAGCGATAATCTCCCCGAAAGAGTTCAAATCTTGGGTCACGTGCCTATCATTTGCATTACCGTACGGGAAAACAGAATTATCTGCTGTCAAATATTTTGCGATTTGCTCTTAAAATCTGCTTTTGAGAGGATTTTCAATGTTATGCAGTCGATTTTAATTAAAATTAAGTGACATATTAAGTGAAAATAGTTAATCCAAAAATTCCACGATAGTTGCCTTTCATATTACTTTAAATGAAAAGATGAACTTAACTAGAGGTTCACCTGAGCCTGTATTGACAATCTGATTATGCATATGCAAGTTTGCAAATCAGCACTTTTCTACCTCTTTTGGTCAAGTTTATCTCAAAAACAGAACAAGACGGAGAAAATCTGTCAACAAAATAAAAAACCACATCAAAATTGGATGAAAAATAAAAATTCTTTTTACCTTTCAAATATGTAAAATTTTCATATTTGGACCCCTTTTCGAAATAAAATAGCAATTTTTTTTAATAGCACATCAATAACCCATTAAGATGAACACTTCTAAAAAAACTGCATTAAAATGCGGAACGACGGAAAGGCAAAGTCTATAGTTCCTCTGCTTTCCCGAAAGGCAGGGCATGCAAATCCCATTATGGGAATGGCTCTTCGGTCATTGGGATGAAAATCTACAAATTAACTTGATGTAGCCCAACGTTACTTTTTTATTTAAAGAACAGCAGACAAACATGAAGATTACATTACCTGGACTGGACTGTGTCATATCATTACTGATAACTAGAGTTACATCACTGCTCCCTACGACATCAGGAGGATCTGCTACATCTTCCTTGTCCTTGTTGATTTGAGCTGGTTTAAGTAAACATCAACATTAATATTTCATTTTGACTACTAAACAGCTTTAGATTATCAAAGACCAATTCTAACATGACCTCATTCTTTCGCTTTGCTAATAAACGAGCGAGTTATCCATTCGGTATAATCTAATTAGCACATGCGGCGGTGAATCAGACTGACTTTTCAACTGCATAAATTGTAACCCAAATAATGCCGATAGAGGGCGCAGTATTATTCGAGTTACATAAATTGTGTGCGACATTTTCCGCAAGCGTAAATATAAATTACCGTCTTCCAATCAAGGATACTACCGTATTTATACTCTTAGACATATCAGAATCGAAATAAATCATGGAAGCCAGAATGTGTTTTGAGTTTTAACATGGATTGGCGGATATTAGTAAATTTTATCCTTCGCTTCTGGCTCGGGATAAAATACTAATATCCGCCAATCCATGTTAAAACTCCAACACATTCTCGCTTCCATGATTTATTTCTTAATTAAATATAAAATATAAATGTACCATGTACATGGCAATTTCACAATTTATTCCTTTACATTTTGGAAACCGAAAAAGAGATAAAACTGACCAAGGTTTGAAGTTGTTCTTGTCATCACATACATATTTGGTTTTTGCTTTCCTTTACCGACCTTCCTTTTCCCTGCATACTGATATTTGAAACCAATTTACCTAAGCTTAACACTTTGCATTCAACAAAATCTCAAGAATTTAACTTGTATAATGTCTGAGATCTAAAACATATTTATGGACGGACTGTAATTCTCTTACAGGATAAATTCCATAAACATTGATAATTCTATTTGTTAAGCTCTATCAACAAATGTAGAATAGTTCCTTTTTCATATAAAAATCACATATAACAAACCTGAATCAGATACGTTCAGATCTAACACATCATCTTCTTTGTCTTCCGACATTTCCACATTTCCAATAGACAAGTCAGTTGTATGTTCATTTTCTAAAGTAGAAACTTGTTCATTACCAATATCTAGATTCTGATTATTTTCTCGAAGCCACATGGACAGGCTCACTTGATGCGTTGAACCTATTGTTGTAAACTCTACTGACATAAAAAGCATCACTGTTTCTTTTATCCAAAACTGAATATCGTCATACCTCAAAACAAAATGTTACCAACAACCTTATTAGAATTATCTGAAATACAATATTTTTGAGGGCATTCAATTATATCCAAATTACTGTCTGTGTTAACGTTGTAGACATTACTCATGGACATGTACAAATTATGTATATATATACATTTGAAAACACAAACCATGTCAATATCTAATTACAGTAATTGCACTCTGTTGGAATCGAGAACTGATAGAAAACAGTTATTATGCTTTACATGTACATTTATGTACCATGGACGGTGCTGTTTTGATAAACCGTTAAACGTGTATATAAAGCAAACTACCCTTTGGACAGAGAAAAATAGCTGTTATAGGCTGAGGCAGTGAGACAGATTATTCTGGTTTTCAGATTGATAGGCAATTATTGGCACTTTTTATAACTATTAGTTTTATGAACACTTAACCTCTGTTGAAATGGTCCCAAAGCAGTCCATATACTACTTTCCTGGACTGCTTTGTGGGTTTGCTTTGGAACTGCTCAGCAAACAGAGGGACAACTCTGGGACTTTATAATTATTTAATCAGTTATCAGCATCAGAGTGCAATCTGGTGGCCAGTGTGTGTAGCTCCCCAATCGCCTATCAGTGCTAAACCAATGGTCTATTGAGTCACTTGGATCAAATTCCTCAACACTAGGGCCTGGTCGGGGTCTCAACTGTGCTGGTGTTCAAAGCTGACCGGGCGTCACATTTTATTTTATCAGACCTTTGCCGTTTAGTATCTCGGATTTTTCACTGTAAAAAACAAACTAATTCGATTCTGTCTATCCACAGGGGATTATAGGATGCTATCATGATTAAAGTCAAGTTGAAACATTTCATTGTTCAATGTCAATTTAGAACATTATTTCAAACGCAAATCCCATTTTAAATCGTGATGATTTTCATAATTGAATGATACACAGATTCAACGCGCAAATGATTGTCATAATATTAAAATTCGACGGAACTGCATTTCCAGAAGTTTAAGTTTTAAACTTGGTCGCTAAATAATTAAGCGCCTTATGACTAAGGGTTGGTCGCAAAATGACTTATTTAAGCGCCATGGCTAACAAACTAGTCACGAAATTGAGCCATGTGACAGTACCTGCCTGAAACTGAGTTGTACTGATGATAATGCAACAACATAACAAATATCATTAATGCATGTAGTTCCAATTAAATAGACCTAGTCACAAAGCTTAACATTGAAACTGTATTTATTTCAGTCATTGGACTGTGACTGAGCGGACAGGACCTCAATACCTGCATGAAACTGAGATGTACTGATGATAATGCAACAACACATCAAATATCATTGTCGATTGACCTACTATAAATAGTTTCTATCGAAAACTGACCTATGTACAAAACTTAACAATTGTTGATCCCCCTCCACCGCCTGAAAAAACAACACATACGTCTCACTTTTTGCGAAGCAGCTGAGACAAAAATCTAGTTTACAATGGTTTCCGTGTATAAAGCAACATGTCCTGTGTACTACATGTATACTAATTTTTAACTACTTACCAAATTTTGACTGATCTTTCTTTCTTTTCGACATTTTAACTATATAAGAGTGTCTACCTAAGTACCTATAAAACAGATAAAATATAAACAGGTTAACATTTTTGAACAAATAAATAAAACATGGGTGACCAGGTAGAAATAAATTTTGGTCAAGACATAAATTGGTTTTCAAATCGTTCTTTGTATTTTTTCTTTTCTAAAAAAAACCATGCCTCTTACGCATTACTCAAAATTCAGTATGATCACGCTTCGAATTTGGGTATTTAAGTCCGGTGTTTTAAAAAAAATTATTCATTCTCAGTAAGCATGGTACGAAGGCGAATGTCAGATGCGCAAATATGGGAAATAATCGGCATGCATAAAACAGGGATGTCCTTCAACGCTATTGGACGTCAGATGGGCTACGACTATACTGTAGTCAGCCGACTGGTGAGAAAACACACACAAACCAGCAATGTGAAAGACTTGCCAAGATTCGGCAAACCACGGGTAACATCTGATCGTGACGACAGGGCATTGCAGCGTTTGGTTAGATGAATGCCATTCGCAACCAGTCCCGTACTCAAACACTGGCTGCCCAATAGACGTACATACACACATTCATATGCACACACATGGTGAAAGGGGTCTTTTATGGTGAAGTCTCTCATTTTATTTGTTTTTGTTTTTGTTTTTGTTTTTTTCTTCGAACCTTGCTTTTTCTCACCGGCATAAACTCTATTTATCTCTTGCCAATTTTTTTGTTTTGTTTTTTTCATGCTTTTCTTTCCTTTTTTGTTTTTATTTTGTTTTTTTTTATTTTCTTCTTTTTCCTCACCAATCTATCCCTGGTTTTCCAACTATTCTATATTATTGGATGTACTTTATTGAAATAATAGTTACTTGTTTTAGTACATTGTTGTTTTTCTTTGTAAAATTTACAAACTGTATTGATTTATTTCATATGAAATTGACATTCTATGTTGTTTATGGTAGTAGATTTCAATATACATGTATTAATATTAAGGTGACCAGCATAACTGAACAAGGTAAAATTGTTTTATATGTGTTTATAAAAACACAATTGTGTGAGACAATGAACTTCTATTTGTTTGCTGACTCAATTTTACATAATATACTTAAACTGTGTTATATGAAATATGAAAAATAATATTGTGCAAATTGTCTCATACAATTGTCAAGGACTACAGTCCCCAGAGAAGCGAAGAGATGTGTTCGACTACTTAAAATCCAAGAACTATGACATATATTGTTTACAGGATACCCATTTTACAGAAAAAGATGAAATTTCTGTTAAAAACCTGTGGGGAGGAGAATGTGTGTTTAATTCATACAGGTCAAACCAAAGAGGGGTTGCAATTCATTTTAATAATAACTTTGAACACAAAATTCTCAATAATATTAAAGACCAAAATGGAAATCTTTTAGCTATTAATCTGATTATAGAAGGGGGAAATGTCACATTGATCAATATGCATAGCCCCAACAATGACTGCCCAACATTCTTTAGTAAAGTAAGTGACGTTATTGAAAACTTTGATAACCAATCAATCATTATTACTGGTGATTATAATCTAGTGCAAAATCAAGACCTTGACACTTACAACTATTGCAATGTTAATAACCCCAAGGCAAAGGCAAAGCTATTGGAAATAAAAGAAAATTATGACTTAATTGACCCATACAGAGAAATGTACCCAGAAACAAGAAGATTTACCTGGAGAAAGGCAAATCCTCTAAAACAAGCTAGACTTGATTTTTTCTTAACGTCTCAAAGTTTTTATCAAAATGTACAGAATATAAAAATAGAGAATAGCTATCGATCAGACCATTCACCCTTACTATTACAATTTACAGTAAATGATTTCAAAATTGGTAAAGGAATGTGGAAATTTAACAATTCTCTTCTATATGACAAGGAATATATTAATATTGTAAAAAAATGTATTCGAAATATTAAGAATCAATATGCGTTGCTTGTTTATAATAGAGAAAATCTTGACTCTCTGGATTGTAATGATATCCAGTTTAATATTGACGACCAATTGTTATTAGAAACTTTGTTATTAGAAATCAGGGGTAAAACCATTTCCTATGCATCGCATAAGAAAAGGGAGAGAATAAAAGCTGAATAAGTACTCTTGATATCAAGATATTAGAAAATAATGTTAATGACAACGGACAACTTGCTGAATTAGAGAAAAAGAAGACGGAACTGAAAATACTAAGACAAGAAAAAATTAAGGGGCAATATATTAGATCAAAATCACAATGGATAGAGGAAGGGGAAAAACCAAGTAATTTCTTTTTAAATTTAGAAACAAAACACTATGTAAACAAAAATATTCCAAAACTAATTAATCAAAAGGGGGTATTAATTAAGGATCAAAAACAAATTCTAGAAGAAGCCATACTTTTTTACAAAAATTTATACGCGAAGAAAGATTTTACTGAAAAATTTGATTTGAATAAAGAGATACCTTATTGTGATATTCTTAAATTGTCATATGAAGTAAAACATTCTCTAGACGGGGAAATAAGTTACTCAGAACTAACTAATGCAGCCAAAAGGTTAAAAAATGGGAAAAGCCCTGGTTCAGATGGATTTACTAATGAATTCATAAACTTTTTCTGGATTGATATTGGTAAGCTTATTTGTAGATCTCTAAACTTTGGTTACACAAGGGGGGAAATGTCTGTTACACAAAGAAAGGGTATTATCACTTGTATCCCGAAAGATGATAAACCCAGACAGTACATGAACAATTGGAGACCAATAACTCTTTTAAATACTATTTACAAACTGGCTTCTAGTTGTATTTCTGACCGACTGAAATCTGTGTTGCCAACATTAATAGATAAGGACCAAACTTGTTTTATACCAGGTCGATTTATTGGTGAAAATACCAGACTAATATATGACTTGATGCACTATACAGAGACAAATTATATTCCTGGTATTCTCCTCCTCATAGATTTTGAAAAGCATTTGATTCTATTTCATGGTCTTTTAGATTTTTTCAATTTTGGAAAGTCAATGAAACACTGGATTACAACTTTTTACACAAATATACAATCTTCAGTAACACAAAATAATTATCTTTCAGAATTTTTTTATGTGCAGAGAGGCTGTAGACAAGGCGCCCCTTTATCACCCTATATTTTTTTATTCTGTGCAGAAATCTTAAGTATTCTAATTAAAAAGGAAGAAAATGTAAAAGGTATAGTTATAGATGATACTGAATTCTTAATTTCACAATATGCTGATGATACCACCTTAATCCTAGATGGTTCACCAGAATCGTTGGATGCATCTCTTCGCTTACTACAGAAATATGCAGGAATGTCTGGCCTTAATATGAATTTGGATTAGACGAGTGTGGTGTGGATTGGTAAGACAAAAACATAGTCAGGATGCTATTTGTGGGAAGTGGAGCTTGGAATGGGGTTCCAGCAGATTTAATCTTCTAGGAATTAAGTTCTCTGTGGATTTAGGGGAGATGGAAAAACTAAATTACAAATCAAAATTTAAAGAAATTGAAAATATTATCAAATCATGGTCAAATCAAATCTTATCCCCTATTGGAAAAATTACAGTTATTAAAACATTAATTATATCTAAACTTAATCACTTATTCCTTACTTTGCCAATGCCAAGCATGCATATACTAAATCAATTTGTAAGTCAACTCTTTAAGTTTATTTGGGATAATAAACCAGATAAAGTTAAAAGAGAAGTGTTATGCCAGACATATGAAAATGGCGGACTTAAGATGTTGGATATTTATAAATATATACAAGGTCTTAAACTAACATGGATAAGAAGAATAATTAAAGGAAATTCGAAATACTCTAAACTACTTACTCACTCCGAAAAACTTAATTTAAATGAACTTGTTTATACTGGTCCAAAATTGGGAATCAAAAACTGTTTTTGGAAAGAAGTGTTTGAAGCCTGGATTGAATTACAAACGAACCAAAAAATTATTGATATAACGATTTAGTTAGCTGTAATCTTTGGCATAACAAAAACATTACAATTGGAAATCATACTGTCTTCTACAAACCATGGACAGAAAAGGGGGTGTGGCTTATAAACGATTTACTGAATGAAGAAGGTCGATTCCTTAATTTGGAGGAATTCCAAAACATTTATGATATAAAAACAAATTTTCTAACTTATAATGGTTTAGTTGCATCAGTTAAAAATTATGTTAAATCAATGCATTTTAATTACGAATATCTGTCAAAAACTAAAGGACCAATCCTGCCCCACTGTATTGGAATATTTCTTAAATCACAAAAGGGTTCAAAGGACATGTACAAAATTTTAAAGGAAGAAAATTCTAGACCAATTTCAGAAGAGAAATGGTCTCCTATTGTGAATAATAATAATTTTGAATGGAAAAATATCTACAGATTGCCTTTCATAACTACTAAGAACTCCAATCTTCAATGGCTGCAATATAGAATTACTCATCGGATTTTAGGAACTAGTGAGTTTTTAAATAAAATAAATCTAATACCAAGTAACAAATGTGAATGTTGTAAAGAATCAGTAGAAACAATTGAACATATATTCTGGTCTTGAACAAAAGTATTTGATCTGTGGGAGAACCTTAACCAGTGGATCAGAATAAAAACAGAAATAGAATTGCCACTTAATATTAATTTAGTCACTTTTGGGTTGTTAAATAAAAATTCAAGAAACTATGTTAGAAATTTAATTATGCTACAAACCAAATTTTATATATATAAAACAAAAATGAGTGGGCAACAACTAAGTGAATTGGCTTTAAGAAACTACCTGAAAGAAAATCTTGACTTTGAAAGACATTTATTTTATAAGAATAACCCACTCCAAATAGCAGACACCTGCTGGAACCCCTGGCTCCCAATGCTTATCTGATTTTTCTTGTTGTATATGTATACCCACACTAGCAAAAACAATCTGTTGTACAATTTTCAGTTCATATTCTATTTTCAATGTACAATTACATCCCAATCCACACACACCAATGCTTTTCCTTTCATTCATTTATATGCCGATTAGTATATACTATTCTATTTAGTTAACATATTGATTTACTGTGAATACCTTTAAATGCACCATATAATATTACCAATTGTCAATGATATTGTATATATACAAGTTATAAATATTACCAATAAAACATTATAAAAAAAAATAGACGTCTGTCAACAAGAACAGTTAGAAACCGTCTGAAATCAGCGGAACTTAAGTCAAGGAGAGTCATTAAACGTCCACTGTTGGCAGACCGACATCGACGATCACGTTTGGCTGGGTGCTTAGCACGACGTGGTTGGAATTTAAGGACATGGCGCAAGATCCATTGGGAAAATATTTAATTTTAATGAAAATAAGGAAAATCACAGAGTGTACCCGAGTGCCTGTGCTTGAAACGAGATTAGGATGAAGATACAGATAGAAAATTTCTTCGGAATCTAATTTCAATGAGATTAAGGATACATGTGCAATGTACTTCAACAAAGATTGATGTTGAAAATAATGTAGAAAATGATTGTCCGTAGTTTGCCAGTTACAACTTGGGCTAAATTTCCCGACCATAAATATACCCTCATTCAGAGTTGTCAGCCCAATGGTCCATCCCATTCCCCGAATTGACTTTAAGTTGTTTGTAACTTGTTCTCGTCCTCATTAGAGCTTAAAAAAACAATGGTCTGATGTTAAGCAACCATTAAAACAATCAATATCATAAAGTAGGTAAAACCAGAAACAGCAATCTGACGCTGCAAACTTGTTTGATGTTAATTCTTTCACAAAAGTTATTCGATATATGTCCAAATACAGAGATGAGACCATGACATGTTGAGTACTACCCATACACTCTTATGTCAGCATAGAGATGCAGCAATGATATACTGGGAGTCAGAATGGCAGCTGGTCTCATCTCTGTATACTGACATAAGAGACAATTTGCCTTTCTGACATTCGCAACATGTAATGGTCTCATCTCTACATACAAACATATCGGAACAGGTGCCATTCTGATTCCCAACATATAATTGCCACATCTCTATACTGAAATGAAATTATATGGGCAGTTCTCAACATGTCATGGTCTCATATCTGTATTTAGACATAGGAGACCATGGACCATTCATGGTCTCATCTTAGTATACTGACATAAGAGACCATTGCAGTGTGTGAAACTAAGATTTTGTTAGGCTTGTAGTTACTGTCCTGAACTCCGAAAATAAGCTTATTTACAATACTGTATAGAAATCCCCAGAAAATGTTTCTGGCTCAAGCATATTTTCACTTGCCGTGGGCCATAGGACCAGTGCTAAAGTCGAGGACTGCCACTTGGCTTTCTCACATTCCCAACATGTACTCATCCCTTTATACAGACATAAGAGACCAGGTGCCATTATGATCCCCAATATATCATTGCTGCATCTCTGGTATAAACATATTTATTCATGATAAACTGTTATGTTATAATACATACAAATTTTGTTTAACATGACAGGATTCGGAAACAAGCTAAGCTTATACTAATCCGACTCCGTCTGCTGCATCTCTATACTGACTTAAGAGTGAATGGGTAGTACCCAACATGTCATGGTCTCATCTCTGTATTTAGACATAGGAGACCATGGGAAATTCCGACATGTTATGGTCCCATCTCTGTATACAGATATCAGACACCAATGGCCATTCTGAAATTCCCAGCATGGAACGGTCTCATTTCTGTATACAGACATAAGAGACCAATGGCCTTTCTCACATTCCCAACATGTAATGGTCTCATCTCTGTATACAGACATAACAGACCAGGTGCCATTCTGACTCCTCAACATATCATTACTGCATCTCTATTCTGACAAAGGAGTGTATGGTTCATTTTCAACATGTCATGGTCTCATCTCTGTATTTGGACATGAGACCATGGGCCATTCTGATCCTGCCAGCATGTCATGGTCTAATCTCAGTATACTGACATAAGAGACCATTTGCCTTTCTGACATTCCCAACATGTAATAGTATCATCTCTGTATACAGACATAAGAGACCAGGTGCCATTCCGACTCCTCAACATATCATTTCTGCATCTCTGCACTGACAAAAGAGTGCATGCGTCGTTTACAACATGTAATGGTCTCATCTCTGTATTTGGACATGAGACCATGGACCATTCTGACACTACCAGCATGTCATGGTCTCATCTCAGAATACTGACATAAGAGACTATTTGCCTTTCTGACATTCCCAACATGTAATGGTATCATCTCTGTATACAGACATAACAGACCAGGTGCCATTCTGACTCCTCAACATATTATTTCTGTATATCTGCACTGAAAAAAGAGTGCATGGGTTGTTTTCAACATGTCATGGTCTCATCTCTGTATTTGGACATAAGACCATGGACCATTCTGACACTACCAACATGTCATGGTCTCATCTCAGTATACAGACATAAGGAACTATTTACTTTTCTGACATTCCCAACATGTAATGGTCTCATCTCTGTATACAGACATAATAGACCAGGTGCCATTCTGACTCATCAACATATCATTACTGCATCTCTATTCTTACAAAGGAGTGTATCGGTCGTTTTCAACATGTCATGATCTCATCTCTGTATTTGGACATGAGACGATGGGCCATTCTGACCCTGCCAGCATGGCATGGTCTAATCTCAGTATACTGACATAAGAGACCATTTGCCTTTCTGACATTCCCAACATGTAATGGTCTCATCTCTGTATACAGACATAAGAGACCAGCTGCCATTCTGACTCCTCAACATATCATTGCTGCATCTCTATACTGACAAAAGAGAGTGTGGGTCGTTTTCAACATGTCATGGTTTCATTTCTGTTTTTGGACATGAGACCATGGACCATTCTGACACTGCCAACATATCATAGTCTCATCTCAGTATACTGACATAAGAAACTATTTGCCTTTCTGACATTCCCAACATGTAATAATCTCATCTCTGTATACAGATATAACAGTCCAGGTGCCATTCTGATTCCTCAACATATCATTGCTACATCTCTATACTGACAAAAGAGTGTATGGGTCGTTTTCAACATGTCATGGTCTCATCTCTGTATTTGGACATGAGACCATGGGCCATTCTGACACTAACAGCATGTCATGGTCTCATTTCAGTATACTAACATAAGAGACCATTTGTCTTTCTGAAACTCCCAACATGTAATGGTATCATCTCTGTATACAGACATAACAGACCAGGTGCCATTCCGACTCCTCAACATATCACTTCTGCATCTCTGCACTGACAAAAGTGTGCATGTGTCGTTTTCAACATGTCATGGTCTCATCTCTGTATTTGGACATGAGACCATGGGCCATTCTGACACTGCCAGCATGTCATGGTCTCATTTCAGTATACTAACATAAGAGACCATTTGTCTTTCTGACATTCCCAACATGTAATGGTATCATCTCTGTATACAGACATAACAGACCAGGTGCCATTCCGACTCCTCAACATATCACTTCTGCATCTCTGCACTGACAAAAGTGCGCATGTGTCGTTTTCAACATGTAATGGTCTCATCTCTGTATTTGGACATGAGACCATGGACTATTCTGACACTGCCAACATGTCATAGTCTCATCTCAGTATACTGACATAAGAAACCATTTGCCTTTCTGGCATTCCCAACATGTAATAATCTCATCTCTGTATACAGATATAACAGACCAGGTGCCATTCTGACTACTCAACATATCACTACTGCATCTCTATTCTGACAAAGGAGTGTATGGGTCGTTTTCAACATGTCATGGTCTCATCTCTGTATTTGGACATGAGACCATGGACCATTCTGACACTACCAGCATGTCATGGTCTCATCTCAGTATACTGACATAAGAGACTATTTGCCTTTCTGACATTCCCAACATGTAATGGTATCATCTCTGTATACAGACATAACAGACCAGGTGCCATTCTGACTCCTCAACATATCACTTCTGCATCTCTGCTCTGTCAAAAGAGTGCATGTATCGTTTTCAACATGTAATGGTCTCATCTCTGTATACAGACATAAGAGACCAGCTGCCATTCTGACTCCTCAACATATCATTGCTGCATCTCTATACTGACAAAAGAGAGTGTGGGTCGTTTTCAACATGTCATGGTTTCATTTCGGTTTTTGGACATGATACCATGGACCATTCTGACACTGCCAACATGTCATAGTCTCATCTCAGTATACTGACATAAGAAACCATTTGCCTTTCTGACATTCCCAACATGTAATAATCTCATCTCTGTATACAGACATAACAGACCAGGTGCCATTCCGACTCCTCAACATATCATTTCTGCATCTCTGCACTGACAAAAGAGTGCATGTGTCGTTTTCAACATGTAATGGTCTCATCTCTGTATTTGGACATGAGACCATGGACCATTCTGAAACTACCAGCATGTCATGGTCTCATCTCAGTATACAGACATAAGAGACCATTTGCCTTCCTGACATTCCCAACATGTAATGGTATCATCTCTGTATACAGAAATAACAGACCAGGTGCCATTCCGACTCCTCAACATACCACTTCTGCATCTCTGCACTGACAAAAGAGTGCATGTGTCGTTTTCAACATGTAATGGTCTCATCTCTGTATTTGGACATAAGACCATGGACCTTTCTGACACTACCAGCATGTCATGGTCTCATCTCAGTATACAGACATAAGAGATTATTTGCCTTTCTGACATTCCCAACATGTAATGGTCTCATCTCTGTATACAGACATAACAGACCAGGTGCCATTTTGACTCCTCAACATATCATTACTGCATCTCTATTCTGGCATAGGAGTGTATGGGTCGTTTTCAACAGGTCATGGTCTTATCTCTGTATTTGGACATGAGACCATGGGCCATTCTGACCCTGCCAGCATGGCATGGTCTAATCTCAGTATACTAACATAAGAGACCATTTGCCTTTCTAACATTCCCAACATGTAATGGTCTCATCTCTGTATACAAACATAAGAGACCAGCTGCCATTCTGACTCCTCAACATATCATTGCTGCATCTCTATACTGACAAAAGAGAGTGTGGATTGTTTTCAACATGTCATGGTTTCATTTCGGTTTTTGGACATGAGACCATGGACCATTCTGACACTGCCAACATGTCATAGTCTCATCTCAGTATACTGACATAAGAAACCATTTGCCTTTCTGGCATTCCCAACATGTAATAATCTCATCTCTGTATACAGATATAACAGACCACGTGCCATTCTGATTCCTCAACATATCATTGCTACATCTCTATACTGACAAAAGAGTGTATGGGTCGTTTTCAACATGTCATGGTCTCATCTCTGTATTTGGACATGAGACCATGGGCCATTCTGACACTGTCAACATGTCATAGTCTCATCTCAGTATACTGACAAAAGAAACTATTTGCCTTTCTGACATTCCCAACATGTAATAATCTCATCTCTGTATACAGACATAACAGACCAGGTGCCATTCCGACTCCTCAACATATCATTTCTGCATCTCTGCACTGACAAAAGAGTGCATGTGTCGTTTTCAACATGTAATGGTCTCATCTCTGTATTTGGACATGAGACCATGGACCATTCTGACACTACCAGCATGTCATGGTCTCATCTCAGTATACTGATATAAGAGACTATTTGCCTTTCTGACATTCTCAACATGTAATGGTATCATCTCTGTATACAGACATAACAGACCAGGTGCCATTCTGACTCCTCAACATATCATTACTGCACCTCTATTCTGACAAAGGAGTGTATGGGTCGTTTTCAACATGTCATGGTCTCATCTCTGTATACAGACATAAGAGACCAGCTGCCATTCTGATTCATCAACATATCATTGCTGCATCTCTATACTGACAAAAGAGAGTGTGGGTTGGGTCGTTTTCAACATGTCATGGTCTCATCTCTGTATTTTGACATGAGACCATGGACCATTCTGACACTGTCAGCATGTCATGGTCTCATTTCAGTATACTAACATAAGAGACCATTTGTCTTTCTGACATTCCCAACATGTAATGGTGTCATCTCTGTATACAGACATAACAGACCAGGTGCCATTCCGACTCCTCAATATATCACTTCTACATCTCTGCACTGACAAAAGTGTGCATGTGTCGTTTTCAACATGTAATGGTCTCATCTCTGTATTTGGACATGAGACCATGGGCCATTCTGAC
>MJUT01043960.1:178360-192649 GCA_002080005.1 Gigantidas platifrons | reverse complement strand
ATGTGTCGTTTTCAACATGTAATGGTCTCATCTCTGTATTTGGACATAAGACCATGGACCATTCTGACACTACCAGCATGTCATGGTCTCATTTCAGTATACAGACATAAGAGACTATTTGCTTTCCTGACATTCCCAACATGTAATGGTCTCATCTCTGTATACAGACATAACAGACCAGTGGCCATTCTGACTCCTCAACATATCATTACTGCATGTCTATTCTGACAAAGGAGTGTATGGGTCGTTTTCAACATGTCATGGTCTGATCTCTGTATTTGGACATGAGACCATGGGCCATTCTGACCCTGCCAGCATGGCATGGTCTAATCTCAGTATACTAACATAAGAGACCATTTGCCTTTCTGACATTCCCAACATGTAATGGTATCATCTCTGTATACAGAAATAACAGACCAGGTTCCATTCCGACTCCTCAACATATCACTTCTGCATCTCTGCACTGACAAAAGAGTGCATGTGTCGTTTTCAACATGTAATGGTCTCATCTCTGTATTTGGACATAAGACCATGGACCATTCTGACACTACCAGCATGTCATGGTCTCATCTCAGTATACAGACATAAGAGACCATTTGCTTTCCTGACATTCCCAACATGTAATGGTCTCATCTCTGTATACAGACATAACAGACCAGGTGCCATTCTGACTCCTCAACATATCATTACTGCATGTCTATTCTGACAAAGGAGTGTATGGGTCGTTTTCAACATGTCATGGTCTGATCTCTGTATTTGGACATGAGACCATGGGCCATTCTGACCCTGCCAGCATGGCATGGTCTAATCTCAGTATACTAACATAAGAGACCATTTGCCTTTCTGACATTCCCAACATGTAATGGTCTCATCTCTGTATACAGACATAAGAGACCAGCTGCCATTCTGACTCCTCAACATATCATTGCTGCATCTATATACTGACAAAAGAGAGTGTGGATCATTTTCAACATGTCATGGTTTCATTTCTGTTTTTGGACATGAGACCATGGACCATTCTGACACTGCCAACATGTCATAGTCTCATCTCAGTATACTGACATAAGAAACCATTTGCCTTTCTGGCATTCCCAACATGTAATAATCTCATCTCTGTATACAGATATAACAGACCAGGTGCCATTCTGATTCCTCAACATATCATTCCTACATCTCTATTCTGACAAAAGAGTGTATGGGTCGTTTTCAACATGTCATGGTCTCATCTCTGTATTTGGACATGAGACCATGGACCATTCTGACACTGCCAACATGTCATAGTCTCATCTCAGTATACTGACATAAGAAACCATTTGCCTTTCTGACATTACCAACATGTAATGGTCTCATCTCTGTATACAGACATAACATACCAGGTGCCATTCCGACTCCTCAACATATCACTTCTGCATCTCTGCACTGACAAAAGAGTGCATGTGTCGTTTTCAACAATGTAATGGTCTCATCTCTGTATTTGGACATGAGACCATGGGCCATTCTGACACTGTCAGCATGTCATGGTCTCATTTCAGTATACTAACATAAGAGACCATTTGCCTTTCTGACATTCCCAACATGTAATGGTATTATCTCTGTATACAGACATAACCGACCAGGTGCCATTCCGACTCCTCAACATATCACTTCTGCATCTCTGCACTGACAAAAGAGAGTATGTGTCGTTTTCAACATGTAATGGTCTCATCTCTGTATTTGGACATAAGACCATGGACCATTCTGACACTACCAGCATGTCATGGTCTCATCTCAGTATAGAGACATAAGAGACTATTTGCCTTCCTGACATTCCCAACATGTAATGGTCTCATCTCTGTATACAGACATAACAGACCAGGTGCCATTCTGACTCCTCAACATATCATTACTGCATGTCTATTCTGACAAAGGAGTGTATGGGTCGTTTTCAACATGTCATGGTCTCATCTCTGTATTTGGACATGAGACCATGTGCCATTCTGACCCTGCCAGCATGGCATGGTCTAATCTCAGTATACTAACATAAGAGACCATTTGCCTTTCTGACATTCCCAACATGTAATAATCTCATCTCTGTATACAGAAATAACAGACCAGGTGCCATTCCGACTCCTCAACATATCACTTCTGCATCTCTGCACTGACAAAAGAGTACATGTGTCGTTTTCAACATGTAATGGTCTCATCTCTGTATTTGGACATGAGACCATGGGCCATTCTGACCCTGCCAGCATGGCATGGTCTAATCTCAGTATACTAACATAAGAGACCATTTGCCTTTCTGACATTCCCAACATGTAATGGTCTCATCTCTGTATACAGACATAAGAGACCAGCTGCCATTCTGACTCCTCAACATATCATTGCTGCATCTCTATACTGACAAAAGAGAGTGTGGATCGTTTTCAACATGTCATGGTTTCATTTCTGTTTTTGGACATGAGACCATGGACCATTCTGACACTGCCAACATGTCATAGTCTCATCTCAGTATACTGACATAAGAAACCATTTGCCTTTCTGGCATTCCAACATGTAATAATCTCATCTCTGTATACAGATATAACAGACCAGGTGCCATTCTGATTCCTCAACATATCATTGCTACATCTCTATACTGACAAAAGAGTGTATGGGTCGTTTTCAACATGTCATGGTCTCATCTCTGTATTTGGACATGAGACCATGGACCATTCTGACACTGCCAACATGTCATAGTCTCATCTCAGTATACTGACATAAGAAACCATTTGCCTTTTTGGCATTCCCAACATGTAATAATCTCATCTCTATATACAGATATAACAGACCAGGTGCCATTCTGATTCCTCAACATATCATTGCTACATCTCTATACTGACAAAAGAGTGTATGGGTCGTTTTCAACATGTCATGGTCTCATCTCTGTATTTGGACATGAGACCATGGGCCATTCTGACCCTGCCAGCATGTCATGGTCTCATCTCAGTATACTGACATAAGAGACTATTTGCCTTCCTGACATTCCCAACATGTAATGGTCTCATCTCTGTATACAGACATAACAGACCAGGTGCCATTCTGACTCCTCAACATATCACTACTGCATCTCTATTCTGACAAAGGAGTGTATGGGTCGTTTACAACATGTTATGGTCTCATCTCTGTATTTGGACATGAGACCATGGACCATTCTGACACTACCAGCATGTCATGGTCTCATCTCAGTATACTGACATAAGAGACTATTTGCCTTTCTGACATTCCCAATATGTAATGGTATCATCTCTGTATACAGACATAACAGACCAGGCGCCATTCTGACTCCTCAACATATCACTTCTGCATCTCTGCACTGTCAAAAGAGTGCATGTATCGTTTTCAACATGTAATGGTCTCATCTCTGTATTTGGATATGAAACCATGGACCATTCTGACACTACCAGCATGTCATGGTCTCATCTTAGTATACAGACATAAGAGACTATTTGCCTTTCTGACATTCCCAACATGTAATGGTCTCATCTCTGTATACAGACATAAGAGACCAGCTGCCATTCTGACTCCTCAACATATCATTGCTGCATCTCTATACTGACAAAAGAGAGTGTGGGTCGTTTTCAACATGTCATGGTTTCATTTCGGTTTTTGGACATGAGACCATGGACCATTCTGACACTGCCAACATGTCATAGTCTCATCTCAGTATACTGACATAAGAAACCATTTGCCTTTCTGACATTCCCAACATGTAATAATCTCATCTCTGTATACAGACATAACAGACCAGGTGTCATTCCGACTCCTCAACATATCATTTCTGCATCTCTGCACTGACAAAAGAGTGCATGTGTCGTTTTCAACATGTAATGATCTCATCTCTGTATTTGGACATGAGACCATGGACCATTCTGGCACTACCAGCATGTCATGGTCTCATCTCAGTATACTGACATAAGAGACTATTTGCCTTTCTGACATTCTCAACATGTAATGGTATCATCTCTGTATACAGACATAACAGACCAGGTGCCATTCTGACTCCTCAACATATCATTACTGCACCTCTATTCTGACAAAGGAGTGTATGGGTCGTTTTCAACATGTCATGGTCTCATCTTTGTATACAGACATAAGAGACCAGCTGCCATTCTGACTCATCAACATATCATTGCTGCATCTCTATACTGACAAAAGAGAGTGTGGGTTGGGTCGTTTTCAACATGTCATGGTCTCATCTCTGTATTTGGACATGAGACCATGGGCCATTCTGACACTGTCAGCATGTCATGGTCTCATTTCAGTATACTAACATAAGAGACCATTTGCCTTTCTGACATTCCCAACATGTAAAGGTATCATCTCTGTATACAGACATAACAGACCAGGTGCCATTCCGACTCCTCAACATATCACTTCTGCATCTCTGCACTGACAAAAGTGTGCAAGTGTCGTTTTCAACATGCAATGGTCTCATCTCTCAATTTGGACATGAGACCATGGGCCATTCTGACACTCTCAGCATGTCATGGTCTCATTTCAGTATACTAACATTAGAGACCATTTGCCTTTCTGACATTCCCAACATGTAATGGTATCATCTCTGTATACAGACATAACAGACCAGGTGCCATTCCGACTCCTCAACATATCACTTCTGCATCTCTGCACTGACAAAAGAGTGTATATGTCGTTTTCAACATGCAATGGTCTCATCTCTGTATTTGGACATAAGACCATGGACCATTCTGACCTACCAGCATGTCATGGTCTAATCTCAGTATACAGACATAAGAGACTATTTGCCTTCCTGACATTCCCAACATGTAATGATCTCATCTCTGTATACAGACATAACAGACCAGGTGCCATTCTCACTCTTGAACATATCATTACTGCATCTCTATTCTGACAAAGGAGTGTATGGGTCGTTTTCAACATGTCATGGTCTCATCTCTGTATTTGGACATGAGACCATGGGCCATTTTGACCCTGCCAGCATGGCATGGTCTAATCTCAGTATACTAACATAAGAGACCATTTGCCTTTCTGACATTCCCAACATGTAATGGTATCATCTCTGTATACAGACATAACAGACCAGGTGCCATTCCGACTCTTCAACATATCACTTCTGCATCTCTGCACTGACAAAAGAGTGCATGTGTCGTTTTCAACATGTAATGGTCTCATCTCTGTATTTGGCCATAAGACCATGGACCATTCTGACACTACCAGCATGTCATGGTCTCATCTCAGTATACAGACATAAGAGACTATTTGCCTTTCTGACATTCCCAACGTGTAATGGTCTCATCTCTGTATACAGACAGAACAGACCAGGTGCCATTCCGACTCCTGAGCATATCACTACTGCATCTCTATTCTGACAAAGGAGTGTATGGGTCGTTTTCAACATGTCATGGTCTCATCTCTGTATTTGGACATGAGACCATGGACCATTCTGACACTACCAGGATGTCATGGTCTCATCTCAGTATACTGACATAAGAGACTATTTGCCTTTCTGACATTCCAAACATGTAATGGTATCATCTCTGTATACAGACATAACAGACCAGGTGCCATTCTGACTCATCAACATATCACTTCTGCATCTTTGCACTGACAAAAGAGTGCATGTATCGTTTTCAACATGTAATGGTCTCATCTCTGTATTTGGACATGAGACCATGGACCATTCTGACACTACCAGAATGTCATGGTCTCATCTTAGTATACAGACATAAGAGACTATTTGCCTTTCTGACATTCCCAACATGTAATGGTCTCATCTCTGTATACAGATATAAGAGACCAGCTGCCATTCTGACTCCTCAACATATCATTGCTGCATCTCTATACTGACAAAAGAGAGTGTGGGTCGTTTTCAACATGTCATGGTTTCATTTCGGTTTTTGGACATGAGACCATGGACCATTCTGACACTGCCAACATGTCATAGTCTCATCTCAGTATACTGATATAAGAAACCATTTGCCTTTCTGACATTCCCAACATGTAATAATCTCATCTCTGTATACAGACATAACAGACCAGGTGCCATTCCGACTCCTCAACATATCATTTCTGCCTCTCTGCACTGACAAAAGAGTGCATGTGTCGTTTTCAACATGTAATGGTCTCATCTCTGTATTTGGACATGAGACCATGGACCATTCTGACACTACCAGCATGTCATGGTCTCATCTCAGTATACTGACATAAGAAACCATTTGCCTTTCTGACATTCCCAACATGTAATAATCTCATCTCTGTATACAGACATAAGAGACCAGCTGCCATTCTGACCCATCAACATATCATTGCTGCATCTCTATACTGACAAAAGAGAGTGTGGGTTGGGTCGTTTTCAACATGTCATGGTTTCATTTCGGTTTTTGGACATGAGACCATGGACCATTCTGACACTGCCAACATATCATAGTCTCATCTCAGTATACTGACATAAGAGACTATTTGCCTTTCTGACATTCCCAACATGTAATAATCCCATCTCTGTATACAGATATAACAGTCCAGGTGCCATTCTGATTCCTCAACATATCATTGCTACATCTCTATTCTGACAAAAGAGTGTATGTGTCGTTTTCAACATGTCATGGTCTCATCTCTGTATTTGGACATGAGACCATGGGCCATTCTGACACTGTCAGCATGTCATGGTCTCATTTCAGTATACTAACATAAGATACCATTTGCCTTTCTGACATTCCCAACATGTAATGGTATCATCTCTGTATACAGACATAACAGACCAGGTGCCATTCCGACTCCTCAACATATCACTTCTGCATCTCTGCACTGACAAAAGAGTGCATGTGTCGTTTTCAACATGTAATGGTCTCATCTCTCCATTTGGACATGAGACCATGGGCCATTCTGACACTGTCAGCATGTCATGGTCTCATTTCAGTATACTAACATAAGAGACCATTTGCCTTTCTGACATTCCCAACATGTAATGGTATCATCTCTGTATACAGACATAACAGACCAGGTGCCATTCCGACTCCTCAACATATCACTTCTGCATCTCTGCACTGACAAAAGAGTGTGTGTCGTTTTCAACATGTAATGGTCTCATCTCTGTATTTGGACATAAGACCATGGACCATTCTGACACTACCAGCATGTCATGGTCTCATCTCAGTATACAGACATAAGAGACTATTTGCCTTCCTGACATTCCCAACATGTAATGGTCTCATCTCTGTATACAGAAATATCAGACCAGGTGCCATTCTCTCTCCTCAACATATCATTACTGCATCTCTATTCTGACAAAGGAGTGTATGGGTCGTTTTCAACATGTAATGGTCTCATCTCTGTATTTGGACATAAGACCATGGACCATTCTGACACTACCAGCATGTGATGGTCTCATCTCAGTATACAGACATAAGAGACTATTTGCCTTCCTGACATTCCCAACATGTAATGGTCTCATCTCTGTATACAGACATATCAGACCAGGTGCCATTCTCTCTCCTCAACATATCATTACTGCATCTCTATTCTGACAAAGGAGTGTATGGGTCGTTTTCAACATGTCATGGTCTCATCTCTGTATTTGGACATGAGACCATGGACCATTCTGACACTACCAGCATGTCATGGTCTCATCTCAGTATACAGACATAAGAGACTATTTGCCTTCCTGACATTCCCAACGTGTAATGGTCTCATCTCTGTATACAGACATAACAGACCAGGTGCCATTCCGACTCCTGAACATATCACTACTGCATCTCTATTCTGACAAAGGAGTGTATGGGTCGTTTTCAACATGTCATGGTCTCATCTCTGTATTTGGACATGAGACCATGGACCATTCTGACACTACCAGCATGTCATGGTGTCATCTCAGTATACTGACATGAGAGACTATTTGCCTTTCTGACATTCCCAACATGTAATAATCTCATCTCTGTATACAGACATAACAGACCAGGTGCCATTCCGACTCCTCAACATATCATTTCTGCATCGCTGAACTGACAAAAGAGTGCATGTGTCGTTTTCAACATGTAATGGTCTCATCTCTGTATTTGGACATGAGACCATGCACCATTCTGACACCACCAGCATGTCATGGTCTCATCTCAGTATACTGACATAAGAGACTATTTGCCTTTCTGACATTCTCAACATGTAATGGTATCATCTCTGTATACAGACATAACAGACCAGGTGCCATTCTGATTCCTCAACATATCATTGCTAAATCTCTATTCTGACAAAAGAGTGTATGGGTCGTTTTCAACATATTGGTCTTATCTCTGTATTTGGACATGAGATCATGGGCCATTCTGACCCTGCCAGCATGGCATGATCTAATCTCAGTATAATAACATAAGAGACCATTTGCCTTTCTGACATTCCCAACATGTAATGGTCTCATCTCTGTATACAGTCATAACAGACCAGGTGCCATTCCGATTCCTCAACAAATCATTTCTGCATCTCTGCACTGACAAAAGAGTGCATGTGTCGTTTTCAACATGTAATGGTCTCATCTCTGTATTTGGACATGAGAAAATGGACCATTCTGACACTACCAGCATGTCATGGTCTCATCTCAGTATACTGACATAAGAGACTATTTGCCTTTCTGACATTCCCAACATGTAATGGTCTCATCTCTGTATACAGACATAACAGACCAGGTGCCATGCTGACTCCTCAACATATCATTTCTGCATCTCTGCACTGACAAAAGAGTGCATGTGTCGTTTTCAACATGTAATTGTCTCATCTCTGTATTTGGACATAGACCATGGACCATTCTGACACTACCAGCATGTCATGGTCTCATCTCAGTATACTGACATAAGAGACTATTTGCCTTTCTGACATTCCCAACATGTATTGGTATCATCTCTGTATACAGACATTACAGAACAGGTGCCATTCTGACTCCTCAACATATCATTACTGCATCTCTATTCTGACATGGAGTGTATGGGTCGTTTTCAACATGTCATGGTCTCATCTCTGTATTTGGACATGAGACCATGGGCCATTCTGACCCTGCCAGCATGTCATGGTCTAATCTCAGTATACTAACATAAGAGACCATTTGCCTTTCTGACATTCCCAACACGTAATGGTCTCATCTCTGTATACAGACATAGGAGATCAGCTGCCATTCTGACTCCTCAACATATCATTGCTGCATCTCTATACTGACAAAAGAGAGTGTGGGTCGTTTTCAACATGTCATGGTTGATTTCTGTTTTTGGACATGAGACCATGGACCATTCTGACACTGCCAACATGTCATATTCTCATCTCAGTATACTGACATAAGAAACCATTTGCCTTTCTGACATTCCTAACATGTAATAATATCATCTCTGTATACAGACATAACAGACCAGGTGCCATTCCGACTCCTCAACATATCATTTCTGCATCTCTGCACTGACAAAAGAGTGCATGTGTCGTTTTCAACATGTAATGGTCTCATCTCTGTATTTGGACATGAGACCATGGGACATTCTGACCCTGCCAGCATGGCATGGTCTAATCTCAGTATACTAACATAAGAGACCATTTGCCTTTCTGACATTCCCAACATGTAATGGTCTCATCTCTGTATACAGACATAAGAGACCAGCTGCCATTCTGACTCCTCAACATATCATTGCTGCATCTCTATACTGAAAAAAGAGAGTGTGGATCGTGTTCAACATGTCATGGTTTCATTTCGGTTTTTGGACATGAGACCATGGACCATTCTGACACTGCCAACATGTCATAGTCTCTTCTCAGTATACTGACATAAGAAACCATTTGCCTTTCTGGCATTCCCAACATGTAATAATCTCATCTCTGTATACAGATATAACAGACCAGGTGCCATTCTGATTCCTCAACATATCATTGCTAAATCTCTATTCTGACAAAAGAGTGTATGGGTCGTTTTCAACATGTCATGGTCTCATCTCTGTATTTGGACATGAGACCATGGGCCATTCTGACCCTGCCAGCATGTCATGGTCTCATCTCAGTATACAGACATAAGAGACTATTTGCCTTCCTGACATTCCCAACATGTAATGGTCCCATCTCTGTATACAGACATAACAGACCAGGTGCCATTCTGACTCCTCAACATATCATTACTGCATCTCTATTCTGACAAAGGAGTGTATGGGTCGTTTTCAACATGTCATGGTATCATCTCTGTATTTGGACATGAGACCATGGGCCATTCTGACCCTGCCAGCATGTCATGGTCTAATCTCAGTATACTAACATAAGAGACCATTTGCCTTTCTGACATTCCCAACATGTAATGGTCTCATCTCTGTATACAGACATAAGAGATCAGCTGCCATTCTGACTCCTCAACATATCATTGCTGCATCTCTATACTGACAAAAGAGAGTGGGGGTCGTTTTCAACATGTCATGGTTGATTTCGGTTTTTGGACATGAGACCATGGACCATTCTGACACTGCCAACATGTCATATTCTCATCTCAGTATACTGACATAAGAAACCATTTGCCTTTCTGACATTTCTAACATGTAATAATATCATCTCTGTATACAGACATAACAGACCAGGTGCCATTCCGACTCCTCAACATATCATTTCTGCATCTCTGCACTGACAAAAGAGTGCATGTGTCGTTTTCAACATGTAATGGTCTCATCTCTGTATTTGGACATGAGACCATGGGCTATTCTGACGCTGCCAGTATGGCATGGTCTATTCTCAGTATACTAACATAAGAGACCATTTGCCTTTCTGACATTCCCAACATGTAATGGTCTCATCTCTGTATACAGACATAAGAGACCAGCTGCCATTCCGACTCCTCAACATATCATTTCTGCATCTCTGCACTGACAAAAGAGTGCATGTGTCGTTTTTAACATGTAATGGTCTCATCTCTGTATTTGGACATGAGACCATGGGCCATTCTGACACTGTCAGCATGTCATGGTCTCATTTCAGTATACTAACATAAGAGACCATTTGCCTTTCTGACATTCCCAACATGTAATGGTCTCATCTCTGCATACAGACATAACAGACCAGGTGCCATTCTGACTCCTCAACATATCACTACTGCATCTCTATTCTGACAAAGGAGTGTATGGGTCGTTTTCAACATGTCATGGTCTCATCTCTGTATTTGGACATGAGACCATGGACCATTCTGACATTACCAGCATGTCATGGTCTCATCTCAGTATACTGACATAAGAGACTATTTGCCTTTCTGACATTCCCAACATGTAATGGTATCATCTCTGTATACAGACATAACAGACCAGGTGCCATTCTGACTCCTCAACATATCACTTCTGCATCTCTGCACTGACAAAAGAGTGCATGTGTCGTTTTCAACATGTAATGGTCTCATCTCTGTATTTGGACATGAGACCATGGACCATTCTGACAGTACCAGCATGTCATGGTCTCATCTTAGTATACAGACATAAGAGACTGTTTGCCTTTCTGACATTCCCAACATGTAATGGTCTCATCTCTGTATACAGACATAACTGACCAGGTGTCATTCCGACTCCTCAACATATCACTTCTGCATCTCTGCACTGACAAAAGAGTGCATGTGTCGTTTTCAACATGTAATGGTCTCATCTCTGTATTTGGACATGAGACCATGGACCATTCTGACACTACCAGCATGTCATGGTCTCATCTTAGTATACAGACATAAGAGACCATTTGTCTTTCTGACATTCCCAACTTGTCATGGTCTCATCTCTGTATACAGACATAACAGACCAGGTGCCATTCCGACTCCTCAACATATCATTTCTGCATTTCTGCACTGACAAAAGAGAGTGTGGATCGTTTTCAACATGTCATGGTTTCATTTCGGTTTTTGGACATGAGACCATGGACCATTCTGACACTGCCAACATGTCATAGTCTCTTCTCAGTATACTGACATAAGAAACCATTTGCCTTTCTGGCATTCTCAACATGTAATAATCTCATCTCTGTATACAGATATAACATACCAGGTGCCATTCTGATTCCTCAACATATCATTGCTACATCTCTATTCTGACAAAAGAGTGTATGGGTCGTTTTCAACATGTCATGGTCTCATATCTGTATTTGGACATGAGACCATGGGCCATTCTGACCCTGCCAGCATGTCATGGTCTCATCTCAGTATATAGACATAAGAGACTATTTGCCTTCCTGACATACCCAACATGTAATGGTCTCATTTCTGTATACAGACATAACAGACCAGGTGCCATTCTGACTCCTCAACATATCACTACTGCATCTCTATTCTGACAAAGGAGTGTATGGGTCGTTTTCAACATGTCATGGTCTCATCTCTGTATTTGGACATGAGACCATGGGCCATTCTGACCCTGCCAGCATGTCATGGTCTAATCTCAGTATACTGACATAAGAGACCATTTGCCTTTCTGACATTCCCAACATGTAATGGTCTCATCTCTGTATACAGACATAAGAGACCAGCTGCCATTCTGACTCATCAACACATCATTGCTGCATCTCTATACTGACAAAAGAGAGTGTGGGTTCGGTCGTTTTCAACATGTCATGGTTTCATTTCGGTTTTTGGACATGAGACCATGGACCATTCTGACACTGCCAACATATCATAGTCTCATCTCAGTATACTGACATAAGAAACTATTTGCCTTTCTGACATTCCCAACATGTAATAATCTCATCTCTGTATACAGATATAACAGTCCAGGTGCCATTCTGATTCCTCAACATATCATTGCTAAATCTCTATACTGACAAAAGAGTGTATGGTCGTTTTCAACATGTCATGGTCTCATCTCTGTATTTTGACATGAGACCATGGGCCATTCTGACACTCTCAGCATGTAATGGTCTCATTTCAGTATACTAACATAAGATACCATTTGCCTTTCTGACATTCCCAACATGTAATGGTATCATCTCCGAATACAGACATAACAGACCAGGTGCCATTCCGACTCCTCAACATATCACTTCTGCATCTCTGCACTGACAAAAGAGTGCATGTATCGTTTTCAACATGTAATGGTCTCATCTCTGCATTTGGACATGAGACCATGGGCCATTCTGACACTGCCAGTATGTCATGGTCTCATTTCAGTATACTAACATAAGAGACCATTTGCCTTTCTGACAATCCCAACATGTAATGGTATCATCTCTGTATACAGACATAACAGACCAGGCGCCATTCTGACTCCTCAACATATCATTGCTGCATCTCTATACTGACAAAAGAGAGCGTGGATCGTTTTCAACATGTCATGGTTTCATTTCGGTTTTTGGACATGAGACCATGGACCATTCTGACACTGCCAACATGTCAAGTCTCTTCTCAGTATACTGACATAAGAAACCATTTGCCTTTCTGGCATTCCCAACATGTAATAATCTCATCTCTGTATACAGATATAACAGACCAGGTGCCATTCTGATTCCTCAACATATCATTGCTACATCTCTATTCTGACAAAAGAGTGTATGGGTCGTTTTCAACATGTCATGGTCTCATCTCTGTATTTGGACATGAGACCATGGGCCATTCTGACCCTGCCAGCATGTCATGGTCTCATCTCAGTATACAGACATAAGAGACTATTTGCCTTCCTGACATTCCCAACATGTAATGGTCTCATCTCTGTATACAGACATAACAGACCAGGTGCCATTCTGACTCCTCAACATATCACTACCGCATCTCTATTCTGACAAAGGAGTGTATGGGTAGTTTTCAACATGTCATGGTCTCATCTCTGTATTTGGACATGAGACCATGGACCATTCTGACATTACCAGCATGTCATGGTCTCATCTCAGTATACTGACATAAGAGACTATTTGCCTTTCTGACATTCCCAACATGTAATGGTCTCATTTCTGTATACAGACATAACAGACCAGGTGCCATTCCGACTCCTCAACATATCACTTCTGCATCTCTGCACTGACAAAAGAGTGCATGTGTCGTTTTCAACATGTAATGGTCTCATCTCTGTATTTGGACATGAGACCATGGACCATTCTGACACTACCAGCATGTCATGGTCTCATCTTAGTATACAGACATAAGAGACTATTTGCCTTTCTGACTTTCCCAACATGTAATGGTCTCATCTCTGTATACAGACATAACAGACCAGGTGCCATTCTGACTCCTCAACATATCACTTCTGCATCTCTGCACTGACAAAAGAGTGCATGTGTCGTTTTCAACATGTAATGGTCTCATCTCTGTATTTGGACATGAGACCATGGACCATTCTGACA
>MJUT01043960.1:152631-168115 GCA_002080005.1 Gigantidas platifrons | reverse complement strand
TCATCTCTGTATACAGACATAACAGACCAGGTGCCATTCTGACTCCTCAACATATCACTACTGCATCTCTATTCTGACAAAGGAGTGTATGGATCGTTTTCAACATGTCATGGTCTCATCTCTGTATTTGGACATGAGACCATGGACCATTCTGACCCTGCCAGCATGGCATGGTCTAATCTCAGTATACTAACATAAGAGACCATTTGCCTTTCTGACATTCCCAACATGTAATGGTCTCATCTCTGTATACAGACATAAGAGACCAGCTGCCTTTCTGACTCCTCAATATATCATTGCTGCATCCCTATACTGACAAAAGAGAGTGTGGGTCGTTTTCAACATGTCATGGTTTCATTTCGGTTTTTGGACATGAGACCATGGACCATTCTGACACTGCCAACATGTCATAGTCTCATCTCAGTATACTGACATAATAAACCATTTGCCTTTCTGACATTCCCAACATGTAATAATCTCATCTCTGTATACAGATATAACAGACCAGGTGCCATTCTGATTCCTCAACATATCATTGCTACATCTCTATTCTGACAAAAGAGTGTATGGGTCGTTTTCAAAATGTCATGGTCTCATCTCTGTATTTGGACATAAGACCATGGGCCATTCTGACACTGTCAGCATGTCATGGTCTCATTTCAGTATACTAACATAAGAGACTATTTGCCTTTCTGACATTCCCAACATGTAATGGTCTCATCTCTGTATACAGTCATAACAGACCAGGTGCCATTCCGATTCCTCAACATAACATTTCTGCATCTCTGCACTGACAAAAGAGTGCATGTGTCGTTTTCAACATGTAATGGTCTCATCTCTGTATTTGGACATGAGACCATGGACCGTTCTGACACTACCAGCATGTCATGGTCTCATCTTAGTATACAGACATAAGAGACTATTTGCCTTTCTGACATTCCCAACATGTAATAATCTCATCTCTGTATACAGACATAACAGACCAGGTGCCATGCCGACTCCTCAACATATCATTTCTGCATCTCTGCACTGACAAAAGAGTGCATGTGTCGTTTTCTACATGTAATGGTCTCATCTCTGTATTTGGACATGAGACCATGGGCCATTCTGACACTGTCGGCATGTCATGGTCTAATCTCAGTATACTAACATAAGAAAACATTTGCCTTTCTAACATTCCCAACATGTAATGGTCTCATCTCTGTATACAGACATAAGAGACTAGCTGCCATTCTGACTCCTCAACATATCATTGCTGCATCTCTATACTGACAAAAGAGAGTGTGGGTCGTTTTCAACATGTCATGGTTTCATTTCGGTTTTTGGACATGAGACCATGGACCATTCTGACACTGCCAACATGTCATAGTCTCATCTCAGTATACTGACATCAGAAACAATTTGCCTTTCTGACATTCCCAACATGTAATAATCTCATCTCTGTATACAGACATAACAGACCAGGTGCCATTCCGACTCCTCAAAATATTATTTCTGCATATCTGCACTGACAAAAGAGTGCATGGGTCGTTTTCAACATGTCATGGTCTCATCTCTGTATTTGGACATAAGACCATTGTCCATTCTGACACTGCCATCATGTCATGGTCTCATCTCAGTATACTGACATAAGAGACTATTTGCCTTTCTGACATTCCCAACATGTAATGGTATCATCTCTGTATACAGACATAACAGACCAGGTGCCATTCTGACCCCTCAACATATCATTACTGCATCTCTATTCTGACAAAGGAGTGTATGGGTCGTTTTCAATATGTCATGGTCTCATCTCTGTATTTGGACATGAGACCATGGGCCATTGTGACCCTGCCAGCATGTCATGGTCTAATCTCAGTATACTAACATAAGAGACCATTTGCCTTTCTGACATTCCCAACATGTAATGGTCTCATCTCTGTATACAGACATAACAGACCATCTGCCATTCTGACTCCTCAACATATCATTGCTGCATCTCTATACTGACAAAAGAGAGTGTGGGTTGTTTTCAACATGTCATGGTTTCATTTCGGTTTTTGGACATGAGACCATGGACCATTCTGACACTGCCAACATGTCATTGTCTCATCTCAGTATACTGACATAAGAAACCATTTACCTTTCTGACATTCCCAACATGTAATAATCTCATCTCTGTATACAGACATAACAGACCAGGTGCCATTCCGACTCCTCAACATATCATTTCTACATCTCTGCACTGACAAAAGAGTGCATGTGTCGTTTTCAACATGTAATGGTCTCATCTCTGTATTTGGACATGAGACCATGGACCATTCTGACACTACCAGCATGTCATGGTCTCATCTCAGTGTACTGACATAAGAGACTATTTGCCTTTCTGACTTTATCAACATGTAATGGTATCATCTCTGTATACAGACATGACAGACCAGGTGCCATTCTGACTCCTCAACATATCATTACTGCACCTCTATTCTGACAAAGGAGTGTATGGGTCGTTTTCAACATGTCATGGTCTCATCTCTGTATACTAACATAAGAGACCATTTGCCTTTCTGACATTCCCAACATGTAATGGTCTCATCTCTGTATACAGACATAAGAGACCAGCTGCCATTCTGACTCATCAACATATCATTGCTGCATCTCTATACTGACAAAAGAGAGTGTGGGTTCGGTCGTTTTCAACATGTCATGGTTTCATTTCGCTTTTTGGACATGAGACCATGGACCATTCTGACACTGCCAACATATCACAGTCTCATCTCAGTATACTGACAAAAGAAACTATTTGCCTTTCGGACATTCCCAACATGTAATACTTTCATCTCTGTATACAGATATAACAGTCCAGGTGCCATTCTGATTCCTCAACATATCATTGCTACATCTCTATACTGACAAAAGAGTGTATGGGTCGTTTTCAACATGTCATGGTCTCATCTCTGTATTTGCACATGAGACCATGGGCCATTCTGACCCTGCCAGCATGTCATGGTCTCATCTCAATATACAGACATAAGAGACTATTTGCCTTCCTGACATTCCCAACATGTAATGGTATCATCTCTGTATACAGACATAACATACCAGGTGCCATTCTAACTCCTCAATATATCATTGCTGCATCTCTATACTGACAAAAGAGAGTGTGGGTCGTTTTCAACATGTCATGGTTTCATTTCGGTTTTTGGACATGAGACCATGGACCATTCTGACACTGCCAACATGTCACAGTCTCATCTCAGTATACTGACATAAGAAACCATTTGCCTTTCTGACATTCCCAACATGTAATAATCTCATCTCTGTATACAGATATACCAGGTGCCATTCTGATTCCTCAAAATATCATTGCTACATCTCTATACTGACAAAAGAGTGTATGGGTCGTTTTCAACATGTCATGGTCTCATCTCTGTATTTGGACATGAGACCATGGGCCATTCTGACCCTGCCAGCATGTCATGGTCTCATTTCAACATACAGACATAAGAGACTATTTGCCTTCCTGACATTCCCAACATGTAATGGTATCATCTCTGTATAAAGACATAACAGACCAGGTGCCATTCTGACTCCTCAACATATCACTACTGCATCTCTATTCTGACAAAGGAGTGTATGGGTCGTTTTCAACATGTCATGGTCTCATCTCTGTATTTGGACATGAGACCATGGGCCATTCTGACCCTCCAAGCATGGCATGGTCTAATCTCAGTATACTAACATAAGAGACCATTTGCCTTTCTGACATTCCCAACATGTAATGGTCTCATCTCTGTATACAGACATAAGAGACCAGCTGCCATTCTGACTCCTCAATATATTATTGCTGCATCTCTATACTGACAAAAGAGAGTGTGGGTCGTTTTCAACATGTCATGGTTTCATTTCGGTTTTTGGACATGAGACCATGGACCATTCTGACACTGCCAACATGTCATAGTCTCATCTCAGTATACTGACATAAGAAACCATTTGCCTTTCTGACATTCCCAACATGTAATAATCTCATCTCTGTATACAGATATAACAGACCAGGTGCCATTCTGATTCCTCAACATATCATTGCTACATATCTATACTGACAAAAGAGTGTATGGGTCGTTTTCAACATGTCATGGTCTCATCTCTGTATTTGGACATGAGACCATGGGCCTTTCTGACACTGTCAGCATGTCATGGTCTCATTTCAGTATACTAACATAAGAGACCATTTGCCTTTCTGACATTCTCAACATGTAATGGTATCATCTCTGTATACAGACATAACAGACCAGGTGCCATTCCGACTCCTCAACATATCACTTCTGCATCTTTGCACTGACAAAAGAGTGGATGTGTCGTTTTCAACATGTAATGGTCTCATCTCTGTATTTGGACATGAGACCATGGGCCATTCTGACACTGTCAGCATGTCATGGTCTCATTTCAGTATACTAACATAAGAGACCATTTGCCTTTCTGACATT
This sequence comes from Gigantidas platifrons, assembly GCA_002080005.1. NCBI lineage: Eukaryota > Metazoa > Mollusca > Bivalvia > Mytilida > Modiolidae > Gigantidas > Gigantidas platifrons. Next base: position 163,652 of record MJUT01043960.1, on the reverse strand, counting down.
CCCAACATGTAATGGTATCGTCTCTGTATACAGACATAACAGACCTGGTGCCATTCCGACTCCTCAACATATTATTTCTGCATATCTGGACTGACAAAAGAGTGCATGGGTCGTTTTCAACATGTAATGGTCTCATCTCTGTATTTGGACATGAGACCATGGACCATTCTGACACTACCAGGATGTCATGGTCTCATCTTAGTATACAGACATAAGAGACTATTTGCCTTTCTGACATTCCCAACATGTAATGGTCTCATCTCTGTATACAGACATAACAGACCAGGTGCCATGCCGACTCCTCAACATATCATTGCTGCATCTCTATACTGACAAAAGAGAGTGTGGGTCGTTTTCAACATGTCATGGTTTCATTTCGGTTTTTGGACATGAGACCATGGACCATTCTGACACTGCCAACATGTCATATTCTCATCTCAGTATACAGACATAAGAAACCATTTGCCTTTCTGACCTTTTCAACATGTAATAATCTCATCTCTGTATACAGACATAACAGACCAGGTGCCATTCCGACTCCTCAACATATTATTTCTGCATATCTGCACTGACAAAAGAGTGCATGGGTCGTTTTCAACATGTCATGGTCTCATCTCTGTATTTGGCCATAAGACCATGGTCCATTCTGACACTGCCAGCATGTCATGGTCTCATCTCAGTATACCATTTGCCTTTCTGACATTCCCAACATGTAATGGTCTCATCTTTGTATACAGACATAACAGACCAGGTGCCATTCCGACTCCTCAACATATCATTTCTGCATCTCTGCACTGACAAAAGAGTGCATGTGTCGTTTTCAACATGTAATGGTCTTATCTCTGTATTTGGACATGAGACCATGGACCATTCTGACACTACCAGCATGTCATGGTCTCATCTCAGTATACTGACATAAGAGACTATTTGCCTTTCTGACATTCTCAACATGTAATGGTATCATCTCTGTATACAGACATAACAGACCAGGTGCCATTCTGACTCCTCAACATATCATTACTGCATCTCTATTCTGACAAAGGAGTGTATGGGTCGTTTTCAACATCTCATGGTCTCATCTCTGTATTTGGACATGAGACCATGGGCCATTCTGACCCTGCCAGCATGTCATGGTCTAATCTCAGTATACTAACATAAGAGACCATTTGCCTTTCTGACATTCCCAACATGTAATAATCTCATCTCTGTATACAGCCATAACAGACCAGGTGCCATTCTGATTCCTCAACATATCATTGCTACATCTCTATACTGACAAAAGAGTGTATGTGTCGTTTTCAACATGTCATGGTCTCATCTCTGTATTTGGACATGAGACCATGGGCCATTCTTTAAGATTATTGAAAACATCATTTTTTTAGCTGATACACCATTACAACAAATATCTCAACACAGCTTGTATGTACCAGCTGACACATGCTCTCAGCATTCAGAGGATATTCCAAGGACGGCATTGTCTGGACAAAATGTTACTCACAACTTTGAGACATTTGAAAATGAAGCTATGTCTACTGAAGAGACTGAGGTAATTTTGATAATTTGGTATTGTTTTATTTTGTGTTTTTGTTTAATATTGATGTTTATGCATGTATGCATTTTCCAATAAAAACTGTTGAAATACTTTAAGGTCAGTGTCGGTTCAACAAATGTCTATAAATGTTTGGTATTTTGTGCACGGTCCTTGGAGAAAATATCCGATAACAATCTTCATTGGAATACCTATATAATATACAGAGATACTGTAATTACATACAAATTTCTCACCATTGATTATCTTCTTACTGTAAATCTTCACTAATTTTACAAATATATCTGACAACATATACCCTTTGTTAATTATTCTTTAATATCTCTGTGTAAAATAATTAAGGCTATTGGGACATAAAATTATGAAGTGAATCATGAAGTTTGTAGCATAATGAAATCAGGCACAAGGAGTAGCATCATGCAATATATTCATATTTTTACAGTGGTATATTTCTTTTATAGAATTAAATACAGATATTTATCAAGTATTTCTATGGTTTCTGTGGTTTGTTGTTAAAGAGAATAATTTTGTACAGAAAATCTACATACTTGCACAATTTAATATTCAACATTGTTTATAAATTTGAAGAACAGATAACTGTTTTTGACAAAAAGAGCATACTTTTACAGTTGAAATTATTGTAATTTTTTTCTTAGAAGAACGGTGACACATTGATATTTTTCATGTATTCGAAATTTGATTTCTTGTCCACTCTTCATTAGGTTTCCGAGTCAAAAATCATGGGTAGAACATTTTTTCATTCCAATAAAATCATGAAAACGTCTCGTCTAGAATTCGCAGGCAAAAGATGGAAGATGGGAAATTTCTCTTCTTTTTATTTGCAATGTTTACACAAAATTCAAACTTGCTACCTTGTAAACGTGGTGGCCATATTTTCACTAGATAAATAATTCCTATTCACATCTATATACATATTCTGGTGTCAGACAATGAATAATATTAAGATAAGTATATTCATTAAATTAAAATGGATGTGGGTGGGTAGGAAGGGAATTTCAAAATCTCCCACAACAAACTTCCTTTTTTTAAAGTATTTTTTTCGCATGAATCAACCATTAATTATCAATCACTCGTTTCCATTAATAAAATTTCCCTTCCTACCCTCCCATATTCAGTTTAATGGAATAGCCCCAAGGAAAGGACCAAATAACCCTATAAATCTAAATATGGATACACAGTGTGTATAAATCTTTTGTTTTTAGCCAGTGAGTTAAAAATGATCCCCAAAAATTGTAAATTTTGAATTTATTTATGTATTTATTTCCTTTCCTTTGTTTAATTCAGTTAATTTTGTATGTACTGAAAAAATACACTGCAAATGGTGCAATGCACACTGTTACTCTTTGTCCTATGCTCATAAAAACGAAAGAATATGTCAACTGACATTTATTACAATATGGAAAAAAACATTAAGTGATACAGCACTTTTCCAGCATGTATGTGTAACTCCTCTTCATTGAAGAAACTTTAAATAAAATATAAATGTTATGGTGAAATTACTTTTAAAACTTTTTTTAAGTCATCATTTTGTTTAAGTTTTGCTAAATCACTGAGTGTTTATATTTCAATAAATAATAATGACTTTTTTTTAAAGTAACATTAGATATACACTGAAAACAAAATCCCATAGTACACAACACTGTGGAAAAAAGTAATCAGTCATTGATTTATTTTGCAGTTTTGGTTGCAGATAATTTATCAATCAACTCAAATACACTTTCTGCAACAAATTTACTGAGATTTTCTTCCTTTTTCACTTGCCTAAAGCATTTTGCATTCAAGTGACAAACAAATATTTATACAATGCTTGCATTTTTGTAATGCATCACATATTTTCTATTTGGATTTTTCTTCCATACATTTTTATTTTTCAAAATTAGAAAGAATAGATTTAAGTATGATTCAGCATCAGTAATATGTACAAATTGGCAATTGGACAATATGCATTCTTTTAATAAAATGTTTTAAAGAGGTCTGACTCATTTGAATGAACAATCATCTTTTTCAGTTATTAAAAAAAGAAAAATAATAACAACTCCACTGCCTGCATCTATTCCTTAATGAATTAGAGGTTTGACAGATTTGCTTTTTTCAAAAGGCAAGCAGTATATATGTGTACATATACATTAAGAGTACAAATATTATAAATCAATAAGGAATGTAACAGCGGGATAACACCAACTCAGCCAGTAAACGATTTACTTCCTCTTGTTGTTGGATTATCTGTAACAAAACCTGAAAGGTACAAATTAAAAATGAAGACTATATAAATTAACGTATATAAACATATATGAATATAAGTAAAAAGGAAAGAAGAATGCTGCTTAATCTGATAACATGTTAGTTTACATTACTGGTCAGTCAGATAATCTTTGTATCACTGCTGTTCATCAACCTTCTGGCTTCAGTCATAATGACAATTGTCACTGCTGACATTGTTATTGGTGACCGACCATCCATTGTCACAAAGTTTCAGTGCTCCTTATTAGTTTTTAGTCTATGTTTAATTATTTCAATAACTGTGTGTGGTTTTTTTTCAAATAATATTTCTGTTTCAGTTCAATGTACAATTTAAAAAAAAAATAAAAAAAATGAAAATTGAGGGTTTGTGTCTGTTGCAGTGTCTTATTTATGAACATGATAGATAATTAAGATTTTCCAAAATAATACAAAACAATACTTCCTAAATTAGCATAAAATTAAGATACATTAATGAAATAACTGTGTTGTATTTGAAAGTTTGCAAACATCAATCAGTGACTAATGGTTCCAAATTCATTTGTTTTGCATTGGTGACAATAAAAAAAAGACTGATGCCCAGAAATATTCAAATACATTGCTCCTGTCTCCATTCTACTGCAATTGTAGAAATTATATCATAATTATATGATTTAAAATTTGCAAAACCTAGGACTGCACATGCAAATTATTACGTGGGCACCAATTGTGCAACTGAGGCAATGCATGTTTCAACATTATCCAATCAAGAACAATGTTACATACAATTTCGCATTATAGTTTATTTTATATGCAATGCTTCATACAAAGAATTTTCTTTTATACAATGCAACAATAAACAGATGTGCTAAAAAATAGGTACCTCGGGCACAAATACATCAGCAACCATGCTACGTTTCCCTAGACCTACCACACTCAATAATTTCTCTGTCAAACTACCAACCTAGAACAGATAAAATGGTTTTGATCTAATATTCTCACAATTACTGTTTGACATACATGTATTAGTAATTTGATTATTATGTTAATGTTTCATTCACATTCAGCTGACCAGATAACTTCAAAATTGATGCATCATCAGTTAGTAAAGCCCAATTTTCCAAGCAGGGCAAAATTGTCACATCTACAAGAAGTTGAAATGCACTATATACATGTACCTTTGAAAACTATTCTTTTTTTAAATATTTGAAATATAAATGCAATTATACAAATTAAATTCATGTTTTTGTAGTTGAACATAAAATTTATGAACATAAGCATATTCTTTGCATAAACAATTCAAAGTTATGTATTATATTTTCAATAGGAACATTATACAAATAAAAAATCTTATTCATCCTGCAATTGCATTGTTTGCACAGCTAAACAAATGGCAAAGCTACATATAATTACTTCAATGACAATGTGCACTATTTTCCTGCAAAAAAAAAAAACCTAATCATTTTGGCAAGTTTCAAAAAGTCAGTATGACATTTTTGTACACAATGGAGGATGGAATCTTCCTTATTATTTTTTTTTTTGGACTTTGGTGAATTCATCAACATGCTAAAATTGTGATGGACAAATGGATGGATGAATGAACATACAAGTGGATACCCCACCCTTTTAGAGGTGGAGTAAAAGAATCAACAAATAAAAGAGTATAAGAATAAACAAAATTCAAGGACATAACTCTTACACTGAATATCATATTGAAAAGTATCTTAGATTTTACCAATGTTTCAATAACAATTTGACAGTAGTATAGTCCGGCCGATTGAGCCTCTATAAACTGGGACATGGGACATCGTACATATATCTATTTATAGCACTCATCCTATAAACTGGGACATGGGTCATCGTACACATATCTATTTATAGCAGATCGCTCTTATGTTTCATCTAAAAGTTGTAAACAGGTGGCCTCGGGGTGTAAATGTGTAATCATTAACTAGGTAATTTTCGATTTTATCATCCTATTATTTTATTATTGATCAACGCTAAAGTCAATATAAAAAATGTATTACAATATTTAATTTTGACTCTATCTTTAGCACACACCCATAAGTTTGCACATCGCACCTATGTTTTATCTAAAATCGATTTGTTACACAATACTATTGGAAAAAATCTCTCTCACGCTTCCAGATCCGAGAACTGGTTCAGGACTTGAGACCTGCTACATATACATGTAGGTGGTTTAAGATTTTTTTTCCTGATCTTATCATCCTATCATTATATTATTGATCAACGCTAAAGTCAATATACAAAATGTATCACAATATCTAAATGTTACACATGTATTTTTAAAATCTGTTTGGAAAAGAGAGGTGATTTAATCTACAATATTGTAGACAAGTGTCCTCTGGGTGGGAATGTGGTTGTCCTTAGTACTTAATACCTGATCGTATTATCATACGATTATTTTATTGATTGTCAACACTAAAGTCAATATACAAAAAAAATGTATCACAATATTTAAATCTAGCTCTATTTTTAGCAGACACCCCATAAGTTTACACATCGCACCTATGTTTTATCTAAAATCAATTTGTTGCACAATATTATTGGGAAAAATATATCTTTATAGGGATGTTCGCCGTGATGTCACAAGTTTGAAAATTTACCTGTGTGGTTGGCAGGAAATCAAAAATTTCGCTTGTCTTTCAATGAAGGCTCAACTTTAAATTGTCATTATTATTTTGTTATTTACGATAATTTAATAATTCTTTCAGAAATGCAAATTATATAGCAATAATTTATTCACATCGAAGGTTTGAAAAAAATATTCAGAATAAAAAGATTGGAAATTCAATCTTGTTTTGTTTAGTTTTGAAGCGTAAATATGCACTATTTCATATTAGAATTATGAATTTATCATATCAAAATAAAAAAATGTAAACTGACAGAACAAATATGAATTTTCTTAAGTCTATAAAACAATTAACAGAAAAAAATTGGTTTGGAAATAAAAAAGTTATAAAAGTTTAAAAATTGGTTACTTTCCTGTCAATTACGTTATTGTTTTACTGCCAACCAATTATTTGTTTAATGACATGCAAATTAGTGAATATGACATCACTAATGAGATTGGCGAACATTCCTATAGCACACACCCCATACGTTCTCACATCGCACCTGTTTTATCTAAAATCAATTTGTTACACAACAGTATTGGAAAAAATCTCTATTTATAGCACACACCCCATAAACTCTGACATCGCATCTATGTTTCATCTAAAAGTTGTAAACAAGTGGCCTCAGGCTGGAAATGTGTAGTCGTTAGTAGCTAATTCCTGATCTTATCATCCTATTATTATATTATTGATCAACACTAAATGCAATATAAAAAAAAATGTTTCACAATATTTAAATCTAGCTCTATTTTTAGCACACACCCCATAAGTTCGCACAACGCACCTATTTGTTTTTTTTTTATCTAAAATCAATTTGTTACACAATAATATTGGAAAAAATCTCTCTCACGCTTCCAGATCCGAGATCTGTTTCAGGACTTGAGACCTGCTGCATCTTATGTAGGTGGTTTAAGACTTGTTTTTCATCTTTTATATATTTTTTAATATTTTTTTGAGGATTTTCATATATATATAAGTAGTAGAGCATGTCACTATAGCGCTATTGACCCCTATGTCAAATCATTTTTCCCTCCTGAATTCAGTCACACCTGTCTCGATCGGTAACAAATCCCAAACCCAATAAATTTACATAATTTCGTGTTAATTACTAATAATCCCCGTTAATTAAACCTCATTAATTTATTATCTAAATATATGGGTTTTTATATCTTAAGTATCTATATTTAACGCTTAATTTCTGATGAAGATCCTGTTTGTAAATCAATACATTGTAGGAAGTAATTAACTTGTATTTCGTTGACACACATGTATAATGCCCTCTGATGAACTCTATAGGTAATGTCAAAATCTATAAAATCTTTATTAAATTGATTTCAACCAGACTCCAATGTTATGTGAATAAATCTAGTTTTTGTACACGTGTGCTGTTCATATTCTTTCGAAATATTAATTATAGATAACTTTATGTTGAAGTAGCTGATGAGGTATTATATCAAATTTTACTGTGGAAAAACTTCGTGTACGGTTCCTCTGTTTCGGTCTGGTGGTGTAATGATGACCATACGGTGGAGGAGGAGGAGGAGGAGGAGTATAGACGTAGCCTTCTTGAGAAGGGGGAGGAGGGATAAATGTCTGCTGTTAAAATGGTTCATCTGGTAAATCTTATTTGACACTAATGTCGTAAAACACGTCTTTCCTCTTTTGGACTAGAGATTGTAATGCTCACCCTATCCGAGTTCACCCCAGGTTGTTAGTGGGGTTCGTGTTGCTCAATCTATAGTGTTCTGTGTTTACTTTTGGTCATTGTCCCTTTGGTATGTTCTTAATATATTTGACGTGGGCGTATGTAAAACAAACAAGTATTCGTTTCTAACTTTTATTTATAAGTCGGAACCAATTGTTCTTCGATCGCTTGGATGATCTGTTACAGGAGACCCTCTTAGAATCCGTACGGTCGCGTGCTGTAGTCCGGCATGATGACTCTTTTGTCGAAGACTATCCTGTAGTCTTTGTCTTGGTGTACGGTAAGTAATCTCTTGTGGTCTCTGGTGTTCTTGAAGTCGTCCCTCACGGTCTTGACGTCATCTCTGTTGTTAACGACCATGTCCTTGATCGTATCAAAGTTAATATTTAGGGCGTTCTTATAGTTCAGAGTGATGCCTCTCACTTTACAGATGGTCGTGTGTCCATCCTTATCGGGTCTGGCAATCTTAAAGGTGTAAATTTTCGGTCCACCGGTGACAAGCTCTATTATTCTGTTGTCTGGTACTTCATCGGTGAGATCTCCTTGGTAGTCACCGAGTTCTGGTGTCCACTCGCCTGGTCTAGAGGTATACACGACTGAGTCTGTATCGGCGTATAAGGCACGGGCTCCTAATTGTTCCAAATAACTGTACAACTTTAAACGGGCTTGAGCGGTGGTATAGGCTGCTATGACTACGTTGGTTCTCCCGATTCTTCGACGAACTCTTCTTTATATTGATATCTCATTTCCACCATCTCGTCGCTGACAAAATTTATACCCATCACGAGAATCTGGTCGCTGGTCAACATGTCGAAATATTCGGCAGGGTCGGATATGTATTTTATCCGAGGCATGTTGGATCTCTGTCTGAATTTCCCCCAAAAACTGTTTAACATGAGCTTAGCTAACGAACGGAGGCCTGGATTGTTTTCTATTTTGGAATAGTCCAGGAGTATTCCCTCCTTTTCGTGGTAATCTCTTATATACCTCCATTTGTCATCTTCGGTCTGACACCATTCTGACCAACCAGTAGCTTCTTGTTTCATTTTCAAAAAAGTGTTGACATATTCGGTAAAGAGTCCTCCATTTTTCGCTTTCGGATCGTACTGTTCCGTTTCATCGAAATGCCACACTTCGTAGATGCGCTGTACTACATATCCTTTCTCCAATGCTTTCTTCAATTCGTCCGTGACCCATGTTCCCGTTAATGATCTTTCCTCGTCGTTATGTTGACACTGTGTCTGTTGATGGTTTTCACTACATGTTCTACACAGAGTAAACAGTAATTTGTTGTTCATTTGTACTGGTAATACGGGTATGTACAGTCCTCTTGGTGGTAGTACTTTGCATTTGATGAGTCATTCGTACTGTTGTATATCGGTAAAACCCTCGGTGACGATCTCGGGATGTCCGATGGGTATCTTTCCAGTCTTATTGATATATGGATACAGGGAGGTTACATCGACGTATGATGTATCCTGGTCTTTTTGAAACAATGTAAACGCTTCGGTGCGTCCTTCATAAAAAGCATCTCGGGGTTCTAACGGGTTGATCATCTCGGATTGTTGGACAAAGTGTCGTAAAGTGTCGTTTTCCTTCACCTCTCTATCGAACTCGCATTCCCATTTTCCAACGTAGATATACCCTTGACCTTCCAGGTATCGTTTCTTCTCTATGGTTCGTTGGTATAGATCACCCATGGTCATACCATTGACCGGGTTGACGGTGCTGGCATTGTAACAGTGTAAACATGCGTGCCAGAACTTTCCATTAAATTCCAAGACGTACTTCTGTCCGCTCTCGTTGTCGTAATATCCATCCACTTTATAAGGTCCAATTTCCTTTTCCCCACCGTTTCTAGCATGTTGTATGTGGACTCCTTCAGTTGCCGATAAGTATTTGATCCATTGCATGGCTTTGATGGAATGTTTTTCTTCGGGACGATATCCTTGAGGTGGAATGATGCCGATGGTATTGGGTCGGAGAAATTTCGTTCTAAAGACCAAATTGCAAGCCGAGGCTATCGTGATGCACTGTTGAAATGGACCGATGATTTCGTGTCCGTCGGCAAACGTCATCTCCAAAAAAAGTTGTCTAAACGTTAGGCAGGCTCTTCTCAGTATGTCCACGTCGGAGCGACAGTAACTCAATAGTTCTCTTTGAAAATCGAATGGTTGTCGGTAGTTGGTCTCATACCACACGAAGAAGTCTTTTCTGTCTTTCAGTTTCATGGCATCCGGGTTATAGTAGTGTGCGTCCGGTAGATGGTTGAGTACGACTGATTGGTTCTCTTTCCTATTGAACATCCTTTCTTGAGCTCCTCCAATCCAAACATCTTGGGTAGTTCCGACAATGCGCTAGGTAAGAAGTTGATGGAATCGATCATTCGAATACGACATCCGGGTACTTCGATATATATGTTCTTGGCTCCATTGGCAATAATCGTTGGTTTTACACCGTGTTGGTACAGATACCCTAATATGTGTAGCGAATCGTACCCTTTGAAATTGTGTGCGATGACGGTGGCCCCTTCGTTTTCTCCGGAAAACAACCATTGACAAAAGTATTCAGTTGTGTTCGGTCCGGCAAACACCAATTCGTTCTTTCCACATGTTTGGCAGATGCTGTCTTTATCGACACCTTGATCCATGCATTTTAAACACACTTTATGTACTACACATAGATTAGGCTTATGCTCGAAAGCTCCACACGTCGTTGATTTGCAGTGAATACACTTTCCGTCGTTATCGGCTTGATATCCTTGTTCACACTGGATCATGTCGTCTTGGGTACATTCGAAATCGAAAAAGATGTAAGTATGTTTCTTCTGTCCATCGTTGTAATCCACAGGTAACATGTAACACTGGTGTCCTGATGGATAATAATCTTTACA
>MJUT01043960.1:128967-146267 GCA_002080005.1 Gigantidas platifrons | reverse complement strand
TATATATATATTTTTATATATGAAAATCCTCAAAAAAATATTAAAAATTCAATTCACGGATGTCTAAAATAATCCCGGATTTTCGACGAATCTATATTCTGGAATTATTATCAATTCTTCGTAGTCGCTATTGCGTTTGAAAGAAAAGACACAGTTATTCGTTATCGTTAGTTTAAAGCATTTTAGCGATCCAAACATGTTGACGATCGACGTGACGATGATGACATAGACCACTATCATCGGCAGAAATACACGATTTCCGATTTCGGCAGTTTGCTTCCCATCACGTCCCATCGTTCGCTGTGCGTGCTACTCTCTCGATCCATGATGTCCTCCTCTTTGTATTCTCTTCTTTCCTCTTATGAATTTCAGCACTTTTCTATCGTTTTCCTCCAACTTTTCTCTGCTGAAGTCTTTCAAGACGTCGCGGAAAGATTGGTGTCGATATCGCTCTCGAACGAAATGAATGCAGTAGACTCCGCAGGTATCGATGTCTTCCGGTTGAATTTGGTCTGGCGTGTAAAGATATCCCGGTCCGTTGTTGGTTAGAACGTATTCAAAGCATGAGTTGTAGGTTTTCGCTCGCTCACCCATTGAGTCGAAAATTCCGGAGGTCCGAGTCGAGGGAAATGGAACACGGTCCAGTGCGATCCAGGCAGCAAACACGGATCGGTGTTGACGACGTACGTTCTGGGTCTCTTCCCGATCGAGACGAGCAATTCGCCCGCACAGGTCACTCTGACGGGGAAGTCTTTCAATTGTCTTTCCATTTCCAAATTGTTCATTGTAGCAAGACACTGCGGGATTGATCCACGTGTACGATCCGAGGAAACTTGCCATACATGAGAACTGTAACGCTTTCCGGTAGGGCCGTACCGAATCTAATTTCCAAGCGACAATCCCCTCTGCGTTTGGTATTGAAGTCAACGCCGTCGTCCACGTTCAGGACGTAGATTGCGCATCCTCCACCGTAGGCTGCGTAAGAAACGTCAACGTTGCTTCTAAAGGCCGACAGCGTCCTATAGGCTTCCACGTAGTTTTTCCGGTGAAGTTGGGTTGTAACGGTTTGGCCGGGTACGATTGTTCGTCGACGTACAGGGCCAGAAAATTACAGTCGAACGGTTCGAAATTGAACGGCGACTTCTTATAATATCCACCGAAGGCTTCGCTGCTGACGAGTCCTACGATCAGTTGCGAGGGGACGTCCCCTTGGAACAGGTTACTCTCGCTATGGCTGTACTCTCTTTTAGAAAGGGAAGCGATCTTAAAGAACGTACTGACGTAAGAATACATGGTCAATAGTTTACTGTGGGCCATCAACACTCCGGCGTTGGGTTTCTGAAGACACAGCTTGAAACTGGCGTCCAGGATCTGTACTGCGTAGGCGGCTCCTTCCTCACTGGATATCAGACGAAATACGTTTTTGCTGGGTCATAGCTTCAAGGTCAGACTGACTCCGTTGACGATGAAACGTTTCGGTCTAAAGACGTCCAGGTGAAGAGTCCTTCCAATTCCAAGAGGCGATCTTCGTCCGTGTACATGGAGCGTATGTACAGACCGTTGTTGACTCCATTTCTCACGTCGGCGTCGTCGTCGTGTCTTGCCGTGTCCTTCTCGAAGAGTTGCGAGTCCCGTAATACTCTGTCGTTGGCATCAGTCTCCAGTAGCGTGTCGATGTAGGCTTTGTACGGGTAATTGATTCCGGTCTGCGTAACGGAAGTCTGTTGGAGACTGCAATCCACTTGCGAAAGGACGGCTTGTAAGGGTAGATTGACCAATCCGACGTTGGCGTCTTTGGCGACGGGCTGTCCTAGGGCGTTGGTGAGTCGAAGTTTAATTTTCAGAGTACTTCTCCTCAGATCCATACATCAGACAGACTGCGGTGGAATCAGGAACTCCAACGGTGATTCTCCGCTTATTTGGTTGGTGTGTCGGTATTTGATCCATTGTCTGGTGTGCCCACCCGTATTGGTTAGCGGATGCGTGAATATTGACATTTCGTCTTTGTGATTCTCTTCCAAGTGATTCATGGTTCATCCAGTTGGCTGAAAGAACCTCTGCGTTTCTTTCCTCTTATAACTTTGTGTCGAGCCAATTCCGACTTGGTCATCTCGCGAGTCTGCGCCACCGGCGTCACCAGTTCGACATTGTGAGTTTTGGGTCGCCAGAGGGCACCGCTTCCCACGAGGTATTGGCCTCTGTGATCGGCTCGAGCTCTTCCCTCCGACACCGCGGTAAAGTGCTGCTTCCATTTCTTGTAGTCGGGTACGTAGGGTACCCATCGCTTGTTCTTGTGATCGTAGATTTCTATAGAGCCCATCTTCGTTTCTCAAATGAAGCGTGCAGTATAGTCGATCGATTTTAAATCGGCAGGTTTGAAGTCGATCGTCTCTTATAAATATTCGCACTCGATTCAACTCCATCTGACGCATTCTCGTGTAATAGGGTCTTACGAATTCTAAGTTTAACGTGTCCTCCTGCGTCGGGTCGACGAAGCGCAAAACAGGCAGGAAAGTATTTTTCAGGTACGAGTCTTGGACGAGATCGGAGCACAAGTAGAGACGTTCGGTTTGTAGCTCCGTCTGCGGATGCAATGTCAGTTCCGTCAAGGCCCATTCCCAGCGTCCTTCCAACAGATACGTCTTAGGTAAGTCCACCACGAAGTCTCCGGCGTAATTGTTCACGTGGGTCGATATCGAATCCCCGCAGTACAGGTACAAGTAAAATTCCTCCATGATCACTTTGTCAGTAGGGTGCACAGTTCCTCTTATTACTCTTCACCGGACCGAATCGATAAGACGACGGCTCGATTCAGGTAGTGCGATCTCAACAGACGAGGAATCATCTTGTGGTAGGCCAACAGGGCGTTCTTTTCATCTGCAAAGACATTCTGGAATCGATCAGCTGACGCAAGACCAGCAAATGCTCTCTCAAGCAAGGAACGTCTTGTGGGAGGATGCGGATCGATTCGCGCACGATGACGACTTCGGACACGAACTCCATCTGTTCTCTCGTCATCTATCGCACCAACAATTTTCTCGTGGTCTTTTCCGCTTGCCCCAGCTCGTGGAGGAAATGAATGCGTCCGTACACGATGGATTTGTCCATGATTACACGGAGTTAATGTTCTGGACTCTTATTGTCTTCAAGGACGCCAGGGGAATCCAACTGTTGAATTTCGCCTACCATCCCATCCATTTGACTAACGTGTCGTTGCGTCGTCGGCGAATGACTTTTTCGATCCTGTACACCGTCTGCTCGGTTACCTCCACTCTGTTCAGCTCCGATTGGTAAAAGGTACCTTGAACGGCGTCACTGGTCGTATCCTTTAACGTGTAATAGGATATGCATTCCTTCATGACTCGATCGTCCACCACGAAATATTCCATCGTCCATCGTTCGACGTATTGCCGATCGAACGGTTGTCTCACGTGCGAGATGCGGACGGTGTCTCCTTTCCGGAACGCGTAGCGTCGTGTCGGTGCCTTGGCGTCCTGCCTGGTGGCGTTCTTGAGTTTCCAAAATCGGGCGTCGTCTTTCTTGGTCACCGCTCGGGAAGCCATCTTGATGGAACGATGGTAAGCAGCGTTGTAGCTCTGGGTGACCTCGTCGAGAACTTCGATCCAGCGATGAGTTTGAGGACGGGATAGGTAACGGAAGAGTTTGGCATTCGGCGTCTTGATGCATCTTTCGGCGTAGGAACTTTTCTGTTCGGTCTGTGTGTAGAAGTGGTCCACTCTCTCGGTCTTCAAGAGGCGTTGGACCTCTCTGTTCCGGAACTCGACGCCCTTGTCGGTTCTCAGTTTGGTGGGTTTTTTACCTCGACGGAATAAAGGCTGCAGCGCGGACGACATTTCCTTGCCTTGAGTCGAGCGTAAGGGAAACGTGTGTGCGAAACGTCGATGGCCACTACAAAGTAAGCGTACCCGTCGTTGACTTTGGCACACGATTTCATCACGGCGGTATCTGCGTCCCACTGGTAGTCGATGAACGGGGCGATCACTTTGCCTCTCCGGAATTTTATGTTGATCTGTCTGTGTAGACCGATACAATTTGTACAATTTGTACACTCCGGCGAACGATCCTGGGAATTGAGGGTCAAAGTAGACTTTTTCCAGGTATTTTTTGTAGCTCATCTCGGCGTTGACATTCTCCACAGTTCCGTCCTCTTATTCTTTTTTATCGTTTCAGAAACTGTTTTATCATCTCGTATTTCCATCTTTCCAGGTTTTCATCGTCGAGGTACCTTTCCATCTGGATTCGATCTTCTCGAATGTTCGACAAAATGGGAAATACTTCGTACCATTTCCCATCAAAGAGTAAACGCGCATACGTGCTGTCCATTTTTTCGATGTTAATCCGAATTCGACTCTCTTATGCATTCCAATTCTAAAATAACTGGATATATTTCGTTTAAATCTTCGTCGCGTTGTAGATCCGTAATCATCATCTTACCGGATAGATGACAGATGTAATGAAGTCCCTCGCGTCGAAACATCACGGCGGGAAACAGTTCGGGTTCGTAGCTAAAATGAAGTGGTAATCGACGAGTATCTATCCGTCCTTTCAACTCATTGGCGTCGGAAGCCGTGATCACTTTGATGTTTGTTAATTCCACTCTATATACAAGCTTCTGAACGATTCTGGCATAACGTCGCAGTCTTTGTCTTCCTTTCTGTAGGGACGAACACTTTCTGTTACAATTGATTTTTCAGGTAGAAATCAATGTGCTGCCAAATCAACGCAGAAAAAGATCGAGGGTCGTAACGAACGTTGGTTAGTCTGATATTTAGGTCTCAGAGGTCGACGGAACATCCAAAATCGCCTTGAACTACCACGTTCGTCACTCTCATACCAAGAGTTCTACCAGAGATATACAATCGGTCAATCTGAGCGCTTCGACGACGGTAGGGAAAGCTTTCGGTCCCCTTCGGATCAAGATCATCAACAGTTGTCGAACTTTATTATTTTCTGTATTTTGGTACAGGATGTCTTCGACGTGTTCGTCCGAAAGAATACGTTTCTCTTGTAAGTATGGAACAACTTCTTCAACGGGAGTTTCGGCCACCAGTCTGATGAAATTCTTTGTCAGTTTCATTTTGTCACCTGCGTCTATGGGGAAGGTTAGTGAAAGACTGAGATGCAAAATCTGAACCGGACGTTTTATACGTGTTCGGAAAGTTTGATTGGTCGGGAACGACAATGATGACGTGTTTGTTATACTGACGAGCGAATTCTTTAATCATCTTCAGATAATTCTGCCAGTGGCCTTTGGTCATACCACATCCGATCTTAAAAGGCATGGCTAACTTCTGTACTTTTAACAATCCTAATTCATCTAGGCAATTCTTGAACAATTTTTCTCTATTACGCCTGTTGGTCGTTTTTGATTCGTGAAAACATAACCTGACTTAATATTGATGTCACCCTTCCGTTTTGAGTCATCACTCGCTCGGGACGGCGGAATGTCATGAATCATATTGCAACGAACGGGGGGGGGGGGCATATTTGTCGTTCTTTCGTCAGGGTGCGGGGAATGTTTTTAGCATGAATCATACTGCGACGTGAGCGTCATCAGGGTCATGAACAAATAAGGACATACCATATATGGATTTTTGAAAATTCGAATTTTTGTGACGTCAGAAGAAAGGGGTGGGAATATGCCCCTATACGGGAAATGGGTGTGTCTATGGCCTTATATGGGGACGCCGTAACGCCACAGGTTTTTGGTGTGCCTAAGATGTCCTAACATATACTACTTATTTGCGCCAATTCCTAAAACAAACCATATATACCAAAAATTTTGCATTTTAAAATTAATTTAAATGTAACTTAATTTATCTAATTAAGACACGTGACCTAATTACCCATCATCAGATTACATAGCAATAGCTTGTCTTGCCTCACACAAATTCTTGTATTTCCAATAAAATATTATAAATAGGAAAATATTTGTAAAATTTAAATTATTTTTAGTAAAGAATAATTATTATTATTGTTTTTTGTCATGAAATTGTAAGAGACATTGAACTGAAAATTTAAAACAGTGCATAGCGTGCATAAAGTTGTAATTTTGTAGATGTTTCTTTCGTTTGCATCAATTTATGCAGAAAAAAATAATTCGGTGTTTAATCTTCATTTTATGAAGGTCAGTACGGAAAACGACAATAATTTTGGAAATGAAAAAAATACGATTTTGGTAAACAATATTCCTTTAAATAGGCGGGGTCTAAGCGGGATCACCTGAGCGCTTTTAGTAGTGTACAATTTACAAAGTATTATGCGTTTTTCCTTAACGTTGATGCTGTCGTCTGTCAAAACAATGGCCAGTTCCAGGTTTGGGAATTAAATATTTGACAGTTCATTGTTATTGTTGAAATTAAATATTTCTTGAATTTAAATGAATATTATTTGCCAATAATTATACTATAAATACATTTTAGACAAATTTCATCTTTTTAAATCACCGAAGACCACCGAAGACATTCAGAGTAATAATAACAATAATTTTGTGTTGTCTTTCACGTCGTGCATTATGCCTTCTAACCTTGGGACATATTTTCGGCATATAACATGGACAACACAATATTATTGTATAACTATTACCTACCTGTCTCAGCTCTAGTGATTAGTGACTATTACCTACCTGTCTCAGCTCTAGTCATTTAGTGACTATTACCTATCTGTCTGTCTTAGCTCTAGTGAATAGTGACTATTACCTACCTGTCTCAGCTCTAGTGATAAGTAGTTATTACCTACCTGTCTGTCTCAGCTTTAGTGATTAATAATGTAATAACCCTATGGGTCATTACTTGTAAAATGTTATTTAAAGCCCCTATGTTTAAATGTTATAATTATTTTTACTTGTCTTGGCCTTGTGCACTTTACGTAAATATGATATTGATTTTCTGGGTCAACTGAAGGGTGAAGTGAATACACATTTCTCTTATATTTTTGTGACAAGAGAAATTATTGAGTAAAGAATATGTATTCCTACTTTGTTTAATTTAAATGTGTGATTAATTGAATTGTATTTATTGTTGAATTAATTGATCGTTAAGACAACTTCAGAATATCCCTCCCCCTTTTTCTCGATCTAGGTCATGTTTACTATTTTCAATCGACCACGTGTTTTTAATGTTTTCGAAGATTCCTAATTCGAAGTTAAATGATTTTTGCAAACTTGTTTTATAGGGAAAAGCTGAACAATTATGTAATCAGTAGAGCGTTCGTGTGACTATTTATCGTAGCTTAGCACCACCAAGAAAGTGTATACTGTCGCCGTGACAGGCAGGCCTGTCAACGATCCTGTCACCCATTTAAACTACCCTGTCTCTATTATTATAGATGTGTCCGGATCACTTAGGTATTCATCCAAGTCCTTATCGAATTTTATAAAGATTCATCACGTTTTAACTCCGTAATAGCACATAATCCGGTTGTAAATCGGCATTTGTCAATTTATTCCTGTAGCCAAATTCAATCTGACCGGGAGAATCCGTTATTTTGATTCTTCAGAACAATAGAGCAAAATACAAAAACTATACCATCGATCCCACCTGTTTGCTATGTGATTCTGAAGCGGAGACTCCTGTTCATTTCATACTGAACTGTCCTGCATTATCATCAATTCACAATCCTATCACTGCTGAATTACCTTTTATACTACAACAAAATCACAATATACAGTATAATACTTTATTTAACGATGATAAGCTACAAATAATATTTGACTGTATCCATCTGATAAAAAGTCCGAGAAAAATCGATGTCCTTGAGAAAATCGAGTTTCAAAATCGTCCTCTACTGCATAATCTACATAGCGCTCGATATAGAATGTTGATGAACATTAAATCCAGTTAAATATGAATAGCATCTGATAATGTGGTGAAGTCTACGAAGCAGTCGTCAGAGTGATATACATTCTGTAAAGGAGATTATGAACATTATGTAAAATACATTGTAAATATGGTATTGGTGATGGAGTACCCACATAAAGAAAATGCTATGAAACTAACACTCAACGACTATGACAATTAGTGATGGAAATTATTAACAGCATGGTGTTGAACATTGGAAAACATATACTCATGGTGACGGCAACTGGTAATATGGAAAAAAATGACATTCAGAAAGAATTGTTATCCTACGAAGGATGTAAAGAAGAAGAAAAGGTAAAAGGTAAAAGATTGGACGGTTCGTACCACGTGGTACTAATTTGAAAAGGTATCAATAGAGGATCCGATCCCGTATATAGCGGAATGATAGCCCTCTATGGCCGATGTACGTCTGCTGATAGTCTGCTGAGAAATTGTTGGACTCTACAGTGAATAGATACTAGATACTACAGACAACACTTTTAGATTGATAATTACGGGGAAAAAAAAGATAAGTAAGCAGATTTTAATGAAAAAGTAATATTTATTTCTATTAATATTAAACAAGTTATTTTCTACTGTGCAGACACAATATTTTCAGAGAGGCTATTATTCCTCACCACATCAATAATTTTAAACTAAGGCCTGGGTATTTTTGCACCCTTTTTCATGAATGTTATTCAAATATACTATAGGAATATCCAGCGATTAGGATTCCTTGGAGTTGTCTTATATTTTTGATACAAGTTGGAACTTCTAACGTTCTTTTGTTGTTTTAAGAAACATTGTTTTGTGATATTTGTGTGAGGTTTACTTATTGCAGAATACATTTTAAACTGATAACATAATACTAATATATCGATATATAGATAAATTAATGACCCAGAATAATTGTTGTTATTTATTGAGTAATAACACATGAGTTGCTGTGCATCTTGTTCCATAACTTCTGGATCTGTGAGGACCTACTTACCTACAGGTCTCAGATTTTATGAGTGTTAATAAAAATAAAAGGGTTTGTAATAGTAGGTTTACTACAGTAACTATTACATACCT
This sequence comes from Gigantidas platifrons, assembly GCA_002080005.1. NCBI lineage: Eukaryota > Metazoa > Mollusca > Bivalvia > Mytilida > Modiolidae > Gigantidas > Gigantidas platifrons. Next base: position 137,334 of record MJUT01043960.1, on the reverse strand, counting down.
GTCTCAGCTCTAGTGATTAGTGACTATTACCTCCCTGTCTCAGCTCTAGCGATAAGTGACTTTTATCTCCCTCATCTCAGCTCTGTCAATTAATTTTACCTACCTGTCCCAGCTCTGTTAATCAATTTTACCTACCTGTCACAGGGTTGTTAATCGGTCCACCAACATAATTACTCAGCGCATCAGCAGCAGGACCATTGTAACGTCGTAAGATTGTAATGCCAATGTAGCTTGATGTGATGGACTTTTACTTCCTAAATCATCAAAACTAGATTGTGGTAGAAAGTTGCATCTCTCAAGTTCCCGTACAAAATCTAGTGGCTCTTTGCTTTGTTTTTATGTTTTCCAGTTATTTTCCAGTTACGTAGTATATATTCTTTATTAGATTTCGATTTTCCGTCTGAGAGAAAAAAAAACCCACACAAAATGGATAAAATACCAGTTCTGACTATCGTGTTAACGAAAAGTGGCTTGTGTGAATAAAATTAAAAACAAAAACAAAAAATCCCACACTGTCGGAACAATTCCAAAACAAATATTAAAATAGTTGAAAGATGCAAATTCGATGGCCCTAACACACAAATACATGACAGCACACTTTCCCCGCTTGGTAGTGTCGGAGTTGAACTAGCTTTTTGAGCTCTATGTATTCAAGGCTTTTCATGGTTTGGCTCCAGCATATTTGATCGAACATGTGAAACCATACGTTCCATCACGTTCTCTGCGTTCCCAGTCAGCATCACTTTCCATGTACCTACCACCATAACAAAGACCTATGATAACCGCCATTTCGACAAGACTGCGTCAACTTTGTGGAACAATATACTACTCCAGCTCAAAACTGTTGACTCGCTTTCAGCTTTTAAATCGTGTCTAAAACTATATCTTAAATTTTAAACAAGTTTTTCGTTTGTAAATAGTCAATTTGACATAGACTTTTCTGGACTTTTATATGCAAATGGAGATTATTATTAATGATTTTATGATATCTTCCCTACCTTGATCCCTTGACTTTCTCTTTTCTGCGCTATTTTGGATCACCTCTCCCAACTCATTTCCGCTTCAACCTCCCTTTACCATTTCTGCACCTACCATAATCCTGTGACATTCTTATTCCCTGCCCTCTCTCGTATTCCTTCTCCCAACTCCACCGGCTCTTTTCTGCCTCAAACTCCTTATCGGCCTATTTCTGTACTCACACCACACCCTTTTCCATTTTTATTTCTTCCGTCTGCTATCAACTGCATTCAAGATTATTATCATTTAATTTTATCATTGTTATATATATGCATAGGGGTTACTTTTTTATGTTTTGATACTTTTATCTAGTATTTTATGTTGCAAAGCGCCTTAGGGTAATTTTGTAGATAGGACGCTATACAAATTCTGGTATTATTATTACTATGTTGGGCTCAAACCTCCTCTCTTAGTATTATGCTGTCATTCAAATGCTTTCCACATGTGAGTAAAATACCAACCTTCAAATATTTATTACGGTTTTGTTTGAGGGTTCCTGTTTTCCGATACTGTGTTATGTTAATGTTATATTTCACCAGTTTTGTGTTGTCTTTCCGGATTCTTATTGATGTACAGTTCCGTCGAACTGATGTTCGATCTTTCAGGGGGTGAATGTACATCATAGCGTAAGATGTCGGACCCGAAATTTGGAAGCCATTTTTGCCACTTGAAGGCAATTGATTACCTATAGCATTAGTTATTGTAATGATAACATTAAATGTGATAGTGTGCCAAATGCCCCTAAATGTCCGCTAAACAACGATGTGTCCATCGTTCAAAAGCATGTTGTCAAACTCTTAAACCCTTCAACAATGTTTTCGAAACAGCTGAAAATAACGCAGGATATCGGAGGCACTTTCACTAAAAACGGCCCGTTTTTCCTTCTGTCACAGATATAGACGACATAAACATATTACGGAGTATTCGAAAATTAATTACAAATCCAACTATCATAAAATGTCTTAAAAATTCGGAATGATTTTGTCTACTGTGGACGAAATCGTAATATGATATCGGCTATACTCATGTGTTGCGAAGGATGTCGGCCACACATGCATGTTTGATAATCACGACTCAAAGATGCTGCTGTTTAAATACAACACAATAAATAAATACGGACTCCTCCAAGGTCATTTGCAATAATTCTCTAGCGTTTACAAAAATAGCCTGCAATCTATTTGACGTATTTCTTGATATTTTTAAACAGACAACAGTTAGATCGGAGAAAGTCAGACAAAATAACCCCCCTTTTTTAATCTAAGAAAAATAGAAAAGCATAAATATACAGCAAAGTTCTTCGTGTATTTCAATTTTTATTGATAAATCTGAGTTATGACAATAACTCTTTTATGCGAATTCGGAATTAATTTACTTGAGTAATTGTTGGTCCGCGCTCACGATTCATTTTTATCATCACGTGATTACTTTCATTTAGATCATTCGAGGTGCAATGTGTGTACATAATTTTTCGGCAGTGAAAACTTATTTAAAATTATAATTTCCACCTCGTCCCCTTCCTCCAGCCCTTTGGTTCAAATTAAATGTGAATTATCATTTAAAATTGAGAAATCAGTGTACATGTATGTTGAGCAAGTTGTGTTAGTTTACATTGTATATCATATGTTATTAATTTTTTGTTTACCATGTTAAATTGACAGTTCACATATATAAGTCTAAAATTTGGAATTGATGAGTCACCCAATAACTCATGTTATTTCTGATTTAGTAATAGTGAAAAGAACAAACCATTTATTCAGAACACCTCTAATTGGAATACCGGGTGTGACAGTTAAGTTATATTTAGACGGCAGTCACCCACCAGAATTCGAACTGCCAAGACGTACGTTCTACAATTGCCATCCTTGACGACAGTTTCCGGTGACCAAAGACCTGGAATATATTATTAAGGTATACACATACTATTAATTATTACAGTGGTGTCAGAAGTCGGCACGATTCCACTGATTTTCCGGAATTTAAAACTGATTTTGGTTGACAGATCTTCGCGCCAATTTTAAATTTTTTTCGGGAGAGAATTTGTTTTTCTTTCTTCCCGCGAAGATACATGGCGCGTTGTTGCATTTAATGGCGTGTTGATCTATTTCGGGTTATATTTACCATATTTAAATTCCAGATTTCCCATTATTTCTTGATTTTTTCTTTATTGACCTAACCCCCTTTATATATATATATATTGTTTTTGGTCATTTCCCCCTGTTCTTTCTGCAGGCTCTGTGCGTCAGCTCTTCTGATGTCATTGCTGTGGTTGGAATATTATTAATGTGTACTTTGATGTGTTAGTTTGGACAAGATTGGTGATATTTTTCACAAATTTGTCATTATATTTACTGATTATCGGATTTAATTTTTTCAGTAATTTTCAAGTACTGAAGTACTGATTATTGTGTGAACACTTGTCATTACTTATTTAATTGAAAGTGTAGTGAATAGTATAGTGCATATCCTGAACTAGGATATTTTTGTCATTATGTGAAATTTTGCAATTAGAATGTACATATATTTGTTTTTGTCAGTTTATTTTTTTTTTCGTAATTTTTCTCACATAGATTTTTGTCATAGTTGTGTGCGACAGATCTTCTGATGTCACAGCTGTGTCAGGAATCTTTTTTGTGGGCAATTTTTGTGATACAACTGTTGTTTTCAGGAAAATACTGTGGTGTTTTCCATGTCAGTATTTTTGAACGACATATCGTTTTGTCAAGTTTGTAAAAACAAGCTTATTTATTGTTTTTCAATGTGCTGAGAGTATTGAGAAACAGTTAATTATTTTCATACATTATTTATTGTAAATATGTAGCATTACTTCATGTTTATTGCTATAGTATGTGTGTGTATTTATGTTTATAATTGTCAAGTACGTATTTTCGTTTGAATTTTTTCTGACCAATATCTTGCTAAATTTTGTGCGACAGATCTTCTGTCGTCAATAAACTGCTGGAAAACAAAATAATTGTAAGGAATTACGTATAGCATATTATTTTCCTGTGAAAGTCCTTAGTGGATTATAACAATGTCTGGACCATTGAATATAAACACAGCCCCCATGGAAGAACTTCAATCACTAAAGGGTATAGATGAAAAGTCAGCACAGGCGATCATCAAACGAAGAAAAGAGAAGGGCGCTGATCTTACTTTGGAAGATTTAAAGATGATGACTGATATCCCAAACACTATCTGGGACCCATTGATTAAAGATGGTATAATAGCTATAGAGTTATCAGATGAAACACCTGTGCACCAAACAAATGCTTCTACAGCTGAGATTGGAAATGCAGACCAGATTAATAAAATGATGGAGCAAATACAGTCGCTACAGAAAAATGTTGTAAGAATGGAGAAAGAAAAAGATCTGATGAAATTAGAATTTGATCATATGTTGAACTCCATTGACTTCAAAATACAACTGAAGAATAAAGATCATGATTATATGAGACAGCAAGATGATTTGGAAAGAAAGTACAGAGAGAATATATCAAAGATAAAAATGGAAGCAATGGATAAAGAGTATCAGATATTTCATATGATTGAAGAAAAGGACAATGAAATTAGAAAACTAAAATTAAGGGAAAATACCCAGATAGACGACCTATTTTTCAGAGTCCATGGAAAGGTCAACAATATAGAAAGCTGAAAAAGTTGAACAGAACACGAACAGATAAGAACAAATGAACCTTTGCCACCAAGGTTAAATACATATAATGGAAAAATGGCCTGGCGTCTATATCTTCTCCAGTTTGAACGCATTTCTATGAAATTTAAGTGGTTGGAGGAGGATAAATTAGATAAGCGGATTGAATGCTTGAGAAACAGGGCACTTAAATTTTTCTCCACCAGGTCTAAAACAGTCCAGAATGACTATCAAGCCATGCGCAAACAGATGGAAGAAAGATTTGGTAGGAAAGATTTACCAAATGTTATCAGACGTCAGCCTCAGGAATTACGTCAACTATCAGATGAATCTCTCGAAGAGTATGCAGAGAGAGCTCAAGACCTTGCATCTTACGGATACCCAGGAACACCAGAGAACTTCATACAAATTGATGCTTCAAATGCCTTCTTAAAGGGTTGTTTTGATAAGAAAGCAGCGTTTGTAGCCATGGATAAGAACCCCGTGGATCTTGACAGAGCACTCCAATATGTTAGAAGTGCAATTACAAACCAAAAAAATATACTTGGTTTGAAAAAGACTGAGGTAAGGAGAGTTACTTTTCAGGAGGCAAGTGAACAATCGGAATCATGTGATACAGATAGTTCCACACCAACAATAGTCAGAACAGTGTACAAGAAAGGTACTACAGAGCCCGACATCAGCAGCTTTGATGCTAGATTAAGGAAGACAGAAGAGGATTTGAGAGATACGAAGGCCAGTCTGATGCAGATTCTTGATTTTTTGAGAAGTCAGAATCATGATAACAGGCAGAGATCACCTCAAGAATAAGTAAGTCCAGTACGCAGTCCAATGAGAAATGGTGATTGCTGCAATTGTGGTGACATTTCAGTGCAGAGTGTGCACAACGGAGAGGTAGATCACCTCAAAGATACGATCCAAGGTCAAGATCACCCACTCCGGAATCTGATAGAGATTCTTTACACTTCAAGGGACTGAAGCCATAGGACGGCCTTCAGTTCATGAGCGTGACAATGGTAGGCCCCCATGACAAATTAAAATCAATCTCTATATGACAGAAACCAACACTAGAGATGCAAAGACACTGTGTATTCCAGTATATGTGAATGGGAAGGAAACGCTTGGTGTGGTTGATACAGCGGCTCAGGTAACTGTACTGAAAATATCTTTGTTTGAACAAATTGTTCCTAGGCCAAAAAACCATCACTACAATAGTTTTGAAGGGAATAGGAAAGTCTTCTGAGATGGATGCTCGTTTAGCACCAGATGTTGGTGTTAAAATTAGAAGGTCAACTATAAAATGGGACATGGTTGTAGCTGACATTGAAGATAATTTTATACTAGGTATAGATTTTCTTGACAATCAAAAATCTATCATCAACCTGACCGATTATTCCATCGAACTTAGAGGAGAAAAAGTTCCATCTATGCGGTTTTCAACCAATGAGAAGCAACAAAATAAAGTTCATAGAGTAAAGACGGCAAGAAAAACCATCATACCGCCACATACTGATCGAATATCACATGATGAGAAGAAATTACAAGACTTGAAGGAAATAGAAGAAGGGTTACCATGTCATCTGAGAGACTTATTAAAAAGTTCACAAGAGAACATTACACCACAACAGTCCACCCAGTTTGCTACCTTGCTACTGAAATTCCAAGATGATATAGACATGAGTGCCCCAGATCTTCTGGTGTCTCATAAAGACAGTGATCATGATTCCGTGAGCGCGTCAGATCTTCTGATGTCTCAAACAGGCAATAGTCAAGGTTCCACGAGTGCGTCAGATCTTCTGATGTCTCATGGGGATGTTGACAGGAAAGATACACAAGGTAGTTTTAATATTAATGAGAAAATAATAATACAAAATTTAGAAGAAGTAATTCATGACAACCCCGTTAACTTGGATGAAACATTTCTGTACAGTGTAGACAACATAATGGACTACGCTGGGTCATCTTTGTTTGTTGCTCAAGGTCAAAGGCTAGCGAGAAGACCACCAGCGTACTTTGATGATTTTCCAGGGTAGAATGCACATTCTCGATATGTATTTATTCGTGTGTATGTATTCTATCGGTACTGTTTCATACATATGTGTGTGGTTAATGTTTATATGTGTATATATTATACAGAATGGATAAGAAGTGTTTTTATTGGACATAACAGTAGTTAATTTTGACACTTAACGCGTTTGACTCCTCCAGTCACATTTGAACACCAATTACTCATATTCTACTACTATATCGGACATATACGTCAATTCTATGAAAGAGGGAGGAATGTAAAGAACAAACCATTAATTTGGCACACCTCTAATTGGAATACCGGATGTGACAGCTAAGTTATATTTAGACGGCAGTCACCCACCAGAATTCGAACTGTCACGACGTGCATTGTACCATTGCTGTCCTTGACGACAGTTCCCGGTGACCAAAGACCTGGAATATACTATTCAGGTATAAACACACTATTATTTATTACAATAGCTATCTTTGTTGTTGAAAATTAGCTTTTTAGTTTTGTATGTTTAAAAGGTGGGGCCCATTTTTAGAACCCCACCTTCGCATATTATGTACAAATTGTTGTAGACAGAAATTACAATAAAACTCGGCCACATTAAGTGACCCAATTTTTCCACATATATTCTTATTTTGTTGGTGAAATACACGGGTACATGTGTACATATATAAGCTACATGGTTTCGTCTGAAAATGACAAACTTTATCATTTGAAGACTGACAAAGGGTGTAAGAGTAACTGGGCAGTCTTTATCATGTTTATATTGGAGAGGTGTTTGGCATAGTTTATAACACTGGTGTTGTGTCAGAAAGAGCATATATATAATGTATTGACAATTTTTGATTCTAAAAAGGGGAAAAATACAATTAAAGACAGTCTTATTTAGAAATATTGTAAGTCATGATGACACTATCCCCCCCTCCAAAGTTATGAAATGATTTCTGAACTGGAGCTTATCAATATTCCAGCATCACCAGCGTATGGCGTTTACATTTCGCAACTCATACATTATTCTAGAATGTATGCCAAGTGCAGTGATTTTCTGGAAAGAGCTCAGCTGCAGAAGCTACTCAAACTAGGCTATGTTGCTCCTAGGTTGAAGTCATCGCTACAAATATTCTACGATCGTCATGACAATCGGGTTGACCGTTACGAAATATCCATATCTCAAATGACAATGGTTCTCTTACTTTTTACGTAGATGTTTTCTTTCCTCTATCACTGCCAAGACTTTTACCGGACTTGACTGTTTATATGAGCAACACGGCGGGTGTCTTATAAGAAGCAGGAACTGCTTACCCTTCGCGTGCACCAGACTTCACCTCTGGGTTTTTTCTTGGGTCAGTGTTGCTCATCTGTTATTTAGATAAGACGAGGCAAACCCAAACCGTTATCTTTTGATTAATGTTGTCTGCACATGTTTCTATTTTTAGTAAGATAAGGTGCATGGAAAGTTCACCATAGCAGCATGATTTTGATTCATTTATGTTTTGTAGTTCGACCGTTTAGGATTAATAAATTGATTGCTTAGAAATCGGTGTTTTCTATGTGTGTACTAAGTAAGATACCACATATTTTGGCGACGAGGATAAACTTATTAGATTAATAACATTAACAATGGCTGATGAGGTACCAGCACTAGTGGTTATGCCTTCTAATTACGACAGAATTGAAGAAT
>MJUT01043960.1:104854-128088 GCA_002080005.1 Gigantidas platifrons | reverse complement strand
ATCACTGTAGTGAGAGGTACAGGGCGAAGCTTAATGGGACGTGACTGGCTAGAACATTTGATTCTAGACTGGAATTCCATTTTTCGAGTTGATGGATCAGCAAACAACACGAATAAGGAGCGAGATTCGGAGTTAGAAGCAGTACTATGTAAGTACACTGAAGTATTTAAGGGGGGTCTTGGAATTTAAAAGGGACAAAAGCAAAAATACATCTTACACAGGACGCAGTACCTAAGTATTAAAAAGCAAGACAGTTCCCTACGCACTTAAAGAAAAAATCGAGCGAGAACTAGACAGGCTTGAAAAGGAGGGTACTATAGAACCAGTGCAATTTTCAGAATGGGCAGTCCCAATTGTTCCAATTGTTAAGGAAAACAAATCTGTTAGGAATATGCGGAGATTATAAAGTGACAATCAAAGGCATCAAAACTTGACAATTATCCTATACCAAAAACATATGATTTATATGCTATTTTAAGTGGGGACAGGTTTTTTCGAAATTATACCTTAGTCACGTCTATCAACAAATTCTGCTGGATGATGATTCTATGGATTTTGTTACCATTAACACTCATAAGGGACTGTACAGATATAGCAGACTTCCTTATGGTGTTTCTTCAGCGCCTGGAATTTTCCAACGTATGATGGAAAATGTATTACAAGGGATTCCAAATGTAGTTGTTCGTGTCAATGATATTTTAATCACTGGTCGAACAAATGATGAACATTTTGAAACTCTGGACAAAGTACTGTGTAAGTTACAAAATGCAGGAATGCGTTTAAACAAAAAGAAATGTGTATTTCTTGTACCAGAAGTGATCTACTTGGGACACAAAGTTAACAGCCACGGTATATATCAAGTTGAGGGTAAAGTGACAGCAATTAGCGAGGCACCAGTACCGCAAAATGTGACCGAGTTAAAGTCATATCTTGGAATGTTAAATTACTATAAAAGATTTTTGCCTGATCTGTCAACAAAACTGACACCCCTTCATGAATTATTACAAAAACACACAAAGTGGAAATGGGGAAAGACACAACAGGAAGCATTTCATAAGTCAAAGTTGATGTTACAATCTTCAAAAGTATTAATGCATTGATCACCAGCGTATGGCGTTTACATTTCGCAGCTCACACATTATTCTAGAATGTATGCCAAGTGCAGTGATTTTCTGGAAAGAGCTCAGCTGCAGAAGCTACCCAAACTAGGCTATGTTGCTCCTAGGTTGAAGTCATCGCTACAAATATTCTACGATCGTCATGACAATCGAGTTGACCGCTACGAAATATCCATATCTCAAATGACAATGGTTCTTTTACTTTTTACGTAGATGTTTTCTTTCCTCCATCACTGCCAAGATTTTTACCGGACTTGACTGTTTATATGAGTAACACAGAGGGTGTCTTATAAGAAGTAGGAACTGCTTACCATTCGCGAGCACCAGACTTCACCTCTGTTTTTTTTTGTTGGGTCAGTGTTGCTCATCTGTTATTTAGATAAGACGAGGCAAACCCAAACCGTTATCTTTTGATTAATGTTGTCTGCACATGTTTCTATTTTTAGTAAGATAAGGTGCATGGAAAGTTCACCATAGCAGCATGATTTTGATTCATTTATGTTTTGTAGTTCGACCGTTTAGGATTAATAAATTGATTGCTCAGAAATCGGTGTTTTCTATGTGTGTACTAAGTAAGATACCACATATTTTGGCGACGAGGATAAACTTATTAGATTAATAACATTAACAATGGCTGATGAGGTACCAGCACTAGTGGTTATGCCTTCTAATTACGACAGAATTGAAGAATGTGATGAACATTCCGAGGACTGGATTCAATACACAGAAATATTAGAGTTCTATTTTACCGCAAATAACATAGACAATGCAGAGAAGAAACGAGATATATTACTCAGTGTTTGTGGAAAGAAAACTTATAAACTGATGAGAAATGTATGTGCACCACAGAAACTAGGAGAAAAAACGTTCAATGAACTTGTACAATTAGTTAAAAATAACCAAAATCCTAAGCCATCAGAGACTGTGCAGAGGTATAAATTCAATACCAGAGAAAGAAATTCAAACGAGTCGATTAGTATGTTTGTTGCCGAATTGAGGAATATTTCGGAACATTGTAATTTTGGAGTGACATTGGAAAACATGTTAAGAGACAAACTTGTGTGTGGCATAAAAGACGACCGAATACAGAGGCGACTCTTAGCTGAACCACCGTTAAAATTTCCTAAAGCAATGGAAATAGCGACGGCGATGGAGACAGCTGCCAAAAATACACAAGATTTGCAAACTCCAGAATCAAAACCGACAGTGCACAAGTTGACATTCAAACAAGAGGAATGTTACCGTTGTGGTGGAAACCATAGACCACATGAATGCAAATGGAAAGATGTAAAGTGCTATATATGTGACAAAAAGGGACACTTAGCAAAAAAGTGCAGGAATAAAGGGAAGCAACACCCAGCTTACGTGAAACCAAAGAATAAACAACAGACGCATTCAGGATATCCGAAAACGAAAAGGAAGCAGCAGAAAACACATTTTATAGAAGAGGATGATAGTGAATGTGAGAAAACATATATTATGCATCAAGTACAAAGTGAAAAGAGAAAACCGTATCGTATAAAGGCTCAATTAAACAAAACGGAGATAGAGATGGAAAATGATATAGGAGCCGCCATTTCAATAATCAGTCAGGATACTTTAAAGCGAATCTTTGGAAGTGAGGAGCCGAAATGAACTCAGACCGGGCAACTTCGCACGTACACAGGAGAGGAATTAGGTGTGTTAGGAAAAACAACCGTTACTGTAATATACAATAATCAATGTGCAAATTTACCCATCACTGTAGTGAGAGGTACAGGGCGAAGCTTAATGGGACGTGACTGGCTAGAACATTTGATTCTAGACTGGAATTCCATTTTTCGAGTTGATGGATCAGCAAACAACACGAATAAGGAGCGAGATTCGGAGTTAGAAGCAGTACTATGTAAGTACACTGAAGTATTTAAGGGGGGTCCTGGAATTTAAAAGGGACAAAAGCAAAAATACATCTTACACAGGACGCAGTACCTAAGTATTATAAAGCAAGACAGTTCCCTACGCACTTAAAGAAAAAATCCAGCGAGAACTAGACAGGCTTGAAAAGGAGGGTACTATAGAACCAGTGCAATTTTCAGAATGGGCAGTCCCAATTGTTCCAATTGTTAAGGAAAACAAATCTGTTAGGAATATGCGGAGATTATAGTGACAATCAAAGGCATCAAAACATGACAATTATCCTATACCAAAAACATATGATTTATATGCTACTTTAAGTGGGGGACAGGTTTTTTTCGAAATTATACCTTAGTCACGTCTATCAACAAATTCTGCTGGATGATGATTCTAGGGATTTTGTTACCATTAACACTCACACGGGACTGTAGAGATATAACATACTTCCTTATGGTGTTTCTTCAGCGCCTGGAATTTTCCAACGTATGATGGAAAATGTATTACAAGGGATTCCAAATGTAGTTGTTCGTGTCAATGATATTTTAATCACTGGTTGAACAAATGATGAACATTTTGAAACTCTGGACAAAGTACTGTGTAAGTTACAAAATGCAGGAATGCGTTTAATCAAAAAGAAATGTATATTTCTTGTACCAGAAGTGATCTACTTGGGACACAAAGTTAACAGCCACGGTATCTATCCAGTTGAGGGTAAAGTGACAGCAATTAGCGAGGCACCAGTATCGCAAAATGTGACCGAGTTAAAGTCATATCTTGGAATGTTAAATTACTATAACAGATTTTTGCCTGAACTGTCAACAAAACTAGCACCCCTTCATGAATTATTACAAAAACAAAGTGGAAATGGGGAAAGGCACAAGATGAAGCATTTGATAAGTCAAAGTTGAAGTTACAATCTTCAAAAGTATTAATGCATTATGACCCCAGCAGATAATTATTACTCTCGTGTGATGCTTCAACCTACGGGATTGGAGCAGTGCTAAGTCACAGGATGGATGATGGAACTGACAGACCGATAGGTTAGGTGCCTAGAACATTAGCACATGTTGAAAAAAATTATAGTGTATTAGAAAAAGGATTAGCTATAATCTTTGCGTTGAAGAAGTTTCATCAGTATCTTTATGGTAGGAAGTTTGAAATATTTACGGATCATAAACCATTAGTAGGACTATTCAATGAGATTAAACCGATACCGGTTATGGCCGGAGCTAGACTGCAACGTTGGACGTTAATATTGTCAGCCTATGAAGAGGGAAAGAACAATGCAAATGCAGATGGATTAAGTAGACTTCCATTAAATTATAAAACTGAACCAGAGGTGCCAGGCGAAATGATATTGTTAATGGAACACATGGATCTTACACCTGTAACGTCATGACAAATAAAATCGTGAACTCGTAAAGATCCAATCTTGAGCCGTGTAATGAACTTTGTTTTACAAGGTTGGCCAGTATCAAATACAAATGATCAACTTATACCATAATTTACAAGTAAACTGGTGTTAAGCTTCCATGAATGGTGCATACTATGGGGAAATCGTGTGGTGATTCTTCCACCGGGAAGAGATACTATTTTGCAGGAGTTACATAAAGGACATCCTAGAGTAACGCGTATGAAAATGTTCGCCCGCAGTTATGCTTGGTGGCCTAATATGGACTCAGAACATGACAAGAAAGTAGAATCTTGTCATGAGTGTCAGGTGAACCGTCATGTACCGGCCGAAGCTCCGTTGCACCCATGGGAATGGCCAGAGAAACCATGGTTTCGATTGCATATAGACTATGCTGGTCCGTTACATGGGAATATGTATCTGGTATGTGTAGATGCACATTCAAAGTACATAGAAGTACAAGTGGTTAATTCAGCAACGTCAACTGCAACAATTGAGAAATTGCGTATGATATTCGCTACACATGGAATTCCAGATACAATTGTCAGTGATAATGGGACACCATTCACAAGTGAGGAATTGGATAGCTTTACTAAGAAGAATGGAAAACGTCACATAAGAATCTCTCCGTATCAGCCAAGCTCTAATGGTTTGGCCGAACGGACTGTGCAAACATTTAAGTAGGGTTTAAAGAAAGTGAAGGAATGAAGTATTGAGACGAGAATAGCAAGACTTTTATTTGCATATCGAGTAACCCCACATGCAACTACTGGATTACCACCGTCAGTGATGTTAATGGGACGACGACCACGATCACTATTGGATTTAACATATCCAGATCTACAACAGCGTGTCCGACAGAAACAACAAGTGCAAAAACAATGTTATGACAAAGGTACAAAGAACCGCGAGTTTGACATTGGAAATGAAGTTTACATTGTAAATCATAGTAAAGTAATAACAACAAAATGGATAAGTGGAACAATGGTCAAGCAAAATGGACCTGTAACATTTTGTGTTAAACTTAGTGATGGACGCATTGTTAAAAGACATCAAAATCAAACTTAGTGGTAAGTCTTCCAGGGAAGACATGTGTCGCCTGCGAACTTATATGCTTTAGATTACTTCATCATTGAAAGTAACATCATGATGAAAAAGTATATTATTCTAAATTTTGTGATATAGTTAGTTTTGACTGATGAAGTTTATGAAAATTACAATTTATTCTGACATGATGAATTATTTGAAGGATGAGATATTATCATGCAAATAAAAATAATCTATGTGACAAATTTTTCTATCTAAAAATATTCTAAGTTGCGGCAAACAGGGAGTGGACAGATTCGAAACTATCTTACACGATACAGTTCTCCATACTGATGTTCTGTGCCAGATATCAGGAAGCTAACCTGTGTGGTTCCGTCAAACAGGAAGTGGACATGCGGCAGATTCGAAACTGTCTTACACGATACAGTTCTCCATACTGATGCTCTGTGCCAAATATCAAGAACCTGGCCTGTGTGGTTCCTGAGAAAAATGTGACAGAAATTATTTTATGACAAATTTTTCTATATCAATAATATTCTAAGTTCCGTCAAACAGGAAGTGGATATGCGGCAGATTCGAAACTGTCTTACGCGATACAGTTCTCCATACTGTTGCTCTGTGCCAAATATTAAGAAGCTGACCTGTGTGGTTCCTGAGAAAAATGTGACAGAAATTATTTTGTGACGCCGACGCCAGACAACGCAAGACGACGGATAGTGATCCCTATATGTCGCCTCTGCGTAACGCAGGCGACACAATGAGACATAAGTACGACAATGTTATGGAAGAACGATTAGACATGTCCGAGATTCCGGATATTGAAATTCCATCAGTTCCAGAGAAAACCATAGTGAGTAAAGACAATGAAAATCAAGGACTATAAATATCTAAACAAACTATAGCTTCACCAAAACCGAATTTTAATTCACGTCCGAAAAGAAAAACTAGACCACCTAACCGCTATGGAGAATTTGTGTACAATTGAACTTTATTAAGGGTTGATGGTTAATTGTTAAGGGCGTAATAATCCCTGTTAACCATCCGAGGCTATAGGCAGTCTACCTATACCTTTCTTGCATGTGAATTTTTAGATTTAGTTTATTTTCATTTTTTTAGAGTAGGGTTCATTTATGTAATTCTTTTCATACAGTTAAAGAACATGTGCAGATTTTAAAATGTTCTTGTTATAGACTATCATATGGACACCTAATTAATTTTGATGGATAGTTCAGATTAAGAATGGAGGAATGTGATATTTGACTATTATGACTTTATGATCTGTAAACATAGACTTTGATATCAACATGTTGAAATGCAATTAACTGTGAAATTGTTATTTAGATAAGACGAGGCAAACCCAAACCGTTATCTTTTGATTAATGTTGTCTCCACATGTTTCTATTTTTAGTAAGATAAATTGCATGGAAAGTTCACCATAGCAGCATGCTTTTGATTCATTCATGTTTTGTAGTTCGACCGTTTTAGTCCGTGGGCTAGCATAACCCCCCGTGCACACCACCCACCCCCCCCCCACCTTCCATGTTAACATATTTTTTTAGGTCCTCCTATATATCCTCTTGAAAACAAAACATGCTAACATTGAATATTTTGGGATGAACTTACATTGTTTAGCCCTTTTTTACATCCTTTCGACAATTTTGCCGGATTTTCAGATTTTTTCATTCTTCACTGTTGCTGAGGTCTTGTAGCTTATGAACAACTATTAGAATATAAAAACTGGGGTTTGGTGGATAGCTGATTATATTATCGTTCAAATGAATACAAGTTATTAATATTTTATGAAGTTCAGTAATCGTAGGAGGCAAACAATCTATCTCTACCCCTGATACAATTGCGTAAAACGAGATTTTTCGCCTTTTGTTTTCAATAGACAAAATATTACACAACTTTGATGATATATTTATAATGAATTTATTAAAACTATTGCATTTATGGAAAATTAAACCCATAACATCATCAAAAAACATGTTTTGTAGTGTAGATTGCAGAAAAATGGAATATTATAATTTTTGCCGATTTTAGCTCTATTCAGCCCAAAGCGTGTAATATCTTTTTCATATTATAAATTGACAACCAAATTATACATCTGTCGTGTGAAATTATGTCATGGAGACATCTTAAAATAAAATGTGTTCTAGTACCACCCTGTATAGGACTTCTAGCGACAAAATATTACCCCTTACCCTGCCAAAAATCGCATATTTTCTCATCAGTATTAGTCTGTGGGCTAGCATAACCCCCGTACACCCCCACCTTCCATGTTAACATACTGTTTTAAGTCCTTCTATATATCCTCTTGAAGAAAAAACAAGTTAGCATTGAAAATTTTGGGACGAACTTGCCGTTTGAGGCTAATATTTACACCCTGTCGTAGCTTTTTGAGGATTTTTGATTTTTTTCAATTTTTGTCTTTGCGAGCATTAAATGTATACTAAACAGTCTTGAAAGTATATCAATATGGTATCAAATGAAAGCTTATAGTATTAACTTTCAATTGAATACAAGATATATACACTTTGTGGCTACCAAATTTTGTCAGATGTGAAAAACCTACCCCTCCCCCTTCCTGAAATGACAAAAAAAGACATTTTTTCCCTTAAAAGTTTAGATAAAAAAATATTTCATATTAAACTACAATCTTTTTTACACTAAACCAAACAAATATATCACATTTAATAAATCAAGCACTAGTAATCCTTTATGAAAGGATTTTTGTAGCCAAAATACTTGAAAAATGGGATATTTTCAATTTTGCAGATTTTCACAGGATTCTGCTTATATCTTAATTTTACTAAGTAAATAATGAATACCACATCATAATGACGGTTGATTTTTGTATCTGGGTACTATAAAAATGTAAAAAGGGCATAATTATATTCCTTCTACCTACTGATTAACAAATAAATGGCAAAATATTAGCCCTACCCCTCTAAAAAACACGTAAAATTTGATGAAAGTCGGTTTATTTCCTTAGAAACATGGTCGGGCAGGGTGAAATTTTTATTTGCCCTGTAAGATCTTTCAATTCTTTATTTAAACAAATCATATGAACATCATCTAAGAGGGTTTAAATTCTACCAATGTCGGAAAACATGAAAAATGGGTAATTTCTGATTTTCAGAATTTCTACAGAATATTCCTTATTGGCCAGGTTAAGCTGCTTTATGGGAATTTTTGTCCAATCAATATAGTTTTATCTGAATGCTGAATGTATTAGGATTTATTTTAAAAACCATTAACCCTCATATATGCATATTATGATGCCCATTTTAGCCAAATTCTACCCCTTCCTCTACTTGAAAACTTGGACAAATATACATGATATAATCAATATTTCCATATTTCAGTTTCATTCTTCAACAAATGTCCTGAACAATGAGTATTGCAAACGTCCAAACAGTATGGAAAATTGGCAAAACAGTTCTCACTAGTCTTCCTCTTCACCATCAATCAACGAGCATAAAACATCGTCGAATTCATCATCACTTTCATCGCTTTCTGTCAAACCTGCAATATTTTCCTCGACTAAAACGCCGGCGAGTTGTCGTGGAATGAAATCACCAGACACCCATTTTGGTNGGGGGTGGGTGCACGGTAGGCTATCTCAGCCCATGCCCTATTTAGGATTAATAAATTGATAGCTTAGAAATCGGTGTTTTCTATGTGTGTACTAAGTAAGATACCACATCATCTTTTTTAGTCGTTTATGTTGTGTGTCTTTACGTTCTTAGTTATGTGTCCGTTACGATTTCATAAAAACGATATTCGGTTCGTCTTTGCCTCTAGTTGTTTGTATGAGAGCACATGTCTTATTGTGTTTTTGTCTATGTTTACGTATATTGATGTCCAGCATCTTTTTAGTTTTGTGTTGTGTTTGTGCTTTGTTTGTCTTCGTCCTGTGTCGTGCGTGCCAACTGTTGCCGGTTTCTCTAGATTGTCCATTCTTGATTTCCTTTTCGGGTGTCTAACGTTTATTTAGCATATTAGTATTGAGTGAGTGAGTGATTGTTGTTTAACGCCAACTCAGCAATTTTTCAGCTTTATCCCGGCGAGAACAAGTTAATTTTCAATGAGATGATAATGAGGTCAGCTTTGTACTAAACCAACACGCTTAGTTGGATTTTTTTATAGTATTAGATCACTGAAACAACAAGTGGACTAAGCACATAGACAAATTAATTGAATCAGCTTCGAAACAACTTAATGTACTCAGAAAATTAAAATACCGTCTTAACAGAAATTACTTAGAAAAAAATTACTTAACATTTATTAGACCTGTATTGGAATATGCATCTGAAGTGTGGGATAATTTGGACAAATAAACTCGGACAGATTAGAAAAAGTACAACTTGAAGCTGTGCGTATTATTACGGGATTACCATCGTTTGCCAGTAAAAATTCTATTTATATCGAGACGGGGTGGGAAAAGTTGAAAACTAGAAGGGAGGTACGAAAATTGGTCCTATTTTATAAAATTGTTAACGGCCAAGTACCTGATTATTTAACAGAATTGGTACCACCTACAGTCGCTGACACTAATAAATATAATTTACGGAACAGATTAAATATTTCACAACCATCATACCGATTATCTACATATCAACAGTCTTATTTTCCAAGTACGATTAAATTATGGAACACTCTAGATCTGAACCTTCGTCAACTGCCGACAATTCCATGTTTTAAATCCAAATTGCAACACAAATATTTTCAACCGAAAACTGTACCTTTTTACTTTTCTTGTGGAGACCGATATCTTAGTGTAATTGCATGCTAGACTTAGAAATAAATGTAGTTCTCTGAACAGCGACTTATTTAAATCGAATTTAGTGCCTAGTGCTTCTTGTTCATGTGGATATAAAATCGAATGTTCCGAGCATTTTCTATTATATTGTAATAAATTCAATTTACTTAGAAATAACATGCTCATTGAATTAAGTATGCTTGATATGGGAGGTCTACCGGTAATCGATATTTTGTTATTTGGAAATGATAATCTGTCTGTAGAAATTAACACGTTTATATGTTCATGTGTACAAAAATACATAAAAGATACACGGCGTTTCTCTTGAACTAGCAAGTCAACATGTATAATATTATTGACAATTGTCAACTTTGTGTACTTCTACATGTATGTATATTCTTTTCCTGGTCGCACTTGGGGTATTGACTGATTGACGTGTCACAAGTCGATTAAATATACATGTGTTATTCAGTTCAAATTGTACTTACCTATGCAAGATCACCGTGTCCAATGCCACATTCGGGGACGAAGATGAACATAGTTCGGGGACAGAGATCCGAAGCGGCGAAAACGAGGTTAGTTGGTATAATTTTGCAAATTTCTTGAGTTCTGTAATTAGCTAAGTGTAAAATTATACCCAGCGGAACACTCTGATCATCCACGAAGATATTGAACTCATTTTGCATGCGCAAGTTGTCCTGGAAATAGTCAAACACTCAAACACAATGTTGTGACGGTCCTCAAAATCGGAATTCACCGGTGTTTTCTGTACGATTACGCCTTACATGCAGCATTACACAGTGGTCACTGTTGTCATATAGTGTGTCCAAAACGGGGGCTATAATGATTTATAGTCATTACGGCAGCATAACGTGCCAATAATCTTTTTTGCACAAAATTACGATGTGACGTATGGGGACAGAGAAGTCCATGTAGCCAGGGGACAGTGATCGGCTTTGCAAAAACGGTTTATTGCAGCTGTTCTACCCTTTTAGCGTTCTCAATGGTTTACATTTAGTATTTAAGCTACATCCTGTTATGTGTATTCCCTTTCCAACACGATAAGACACACCTGGGACTAATATAATAATTTGTTTATTAGTCCCAGGACACACTGAACATTTGTGTTGTTTCGTTTACGACAACAACTTATATCACCGTAAAGATATCATGTTGTCTTCCATTTACATCGATAGGGTGGAGTTGGGTTCGTTTTGCCATGGAATAAGATAAGACACTGGCTCATACTTACATTTGACGTCAAATATGAAGTCCGCAATATCGATGCTGATTAAAGTCGCGTATGATACTAGATCCTTTTGAAAAACTAAATTAGAGACTAAACACTGTTGCATACCTGACTTCAAACGCAAGAAATAAGCAGTGACTGAACGACCCCCGTGGCTCAACTCCACCCTCAAATGACTTTTTTGTGTATATAGTTTTGTCTTTTTTTTCCTGTCATTGGATGTATAGAGTTTTACAGTGAATTATATTCATTTTAATGTGTAAATATGTAAGAAAATATCAACTGTTTTCAGAGACCACGATTTCGACTGCAAGGAAAGAAACCAGAGGCTCTCAAGAGCCTGAATCGTTCACCTGGTTATAAAAAGAACCAATTGGTCCTATATAAAAACTATGTCCTGCAGTGGTAGTCATATTGGAATTCCGATTAACATAAAAAACACAAAGTTTGTAAAGGACCTTCCAATTGATTGATGCACAGTTTAGGTTCAATCAGTACAATAGCTTCAGAGAAGAAAATATTTCTGTATTTTCCCATATGGTCGGTCCTGTGTTAATACTATGACATGTGCTGGCAGCCATCTTGGATTTCGGATCGGCATAACAAAACGTTGTAGAGGACCTTCAAATGATCATTCCTGGGCAGTTTGGTTTCAATTGTCCCAGTGGTTTCAGAGAAGAAGCGTTTTGAAACATTTTTTCCATAGGATCCAATGTTAAAGTAAGTCCTGCCGTAGCCGCCATTTTGAATTTCACATCGGAACAAAAAACGTAATGTTTGTAGTGGACCATCCAATGAACATTCATGTACAGTTTGGCTTTAATCATATTTGTAGTTTCTGAGAAGAAGGCATTTGAACATTTTCCCATAGGCGGACCAATGTTAATCTATGTCCTGCGGTGGCGGCCATCTTGGATTTCCGATCGGCATAAAAAACAGAAACGTTGTAGAGGACCTTCCAATAATCATTCATTTACAGTTTGGGTTCAGTCAGTTCATTAGTTTCAGAGAAGAAGATCTTTGAAATTTCAGCCAATCAGAGCATATTATTGGCCCTGGCAGCCATGTTGAATATTCGAATGGAACGGAAAACAGAAACTTTGTAGAGGACCATCCAAGGAACATTCCTGCTAAGTTTGGTTCCAATTGGCCCAGTGGTTTCGGAGAAGAAGCTTGAAATATGAAAAGTTTACAGACGACGGACGCCAAGTGATGGCAATAATTCACATGAACCTTTGGTCCAGGTGAACTAAAAAGGTGAGCCGTAAAATAACGTTCGGAAGCATTGCGGAACAATGTTTAATTTCGATTAATCTACCTGAAAGATGAATCTATACAGAAGTCCATAGGGTATGTAGATCTGTAATCGCTCAGATAAATATGTCTTTTGAACAGTTTTCTTTCCAAAGGAAACACCTGCTGATGAAGAGCTGTACAACAACAACAACAAAAAACGATGAAGAAGTCAGAAACGATATGTAATTCCTTCGCTCTGAAAATTTAGTTTAATTTACTATCAGCTGCTTTACTCGCAGAGACGCATCTGCTGACCAAACATCAACGATGTACTACATTTAGTATCCCACCTCTGGATCATAACCCAAAACTTAACCAGAGTCAGTAATGCTGAAAATATAGGTCAATCTGACCCAACTATCAGCTGCAGCTGTATCACTCCCAACCAAAGACGCATCTACTGACCAAATATCATTAACGTATGACATGTAGTATCCTACCTCTGGACCTTAATACAAAACTAAACACAAACCTTATAGCGTTGATCACTGTCCCCTGACTACATGTGGGTCCGTCTAAGACAAGAAACGAAACGAAACGAAACGAAACGAAACCTGCCGAAACGAAACGAAACCGGACGAAACGAAACGAAACGAAACGGAACCGGGCGAAACGAAACGAAACGAACCAAAACGAAATGAAATGGAAATCGAAACGAAACGAAGCAAAACCTAAACATATCTAATACATTCCCATAGTTTAAAATTTGGCAAAACTCCGTTGATGCCTGTCACTAGTATTAACGGTTCGGTGAACTGTGGACAGGGGAGTTCTTCATATCAAAGCAACAAGCCAAAGGGATAATCCAGAAAATCCTAGGTCCAAAACAAAATGGTGATACAGAGATTACACAAATAGAGACGATAACATAACATAACTTTATTGTTCAAATCAAAGGCCCACAAAAGACGAAGACAAATTATAACGATCATGATTAGTGTGGGTGTATTGCCACTGGTTTCAATACTTGGAAAGACACCAGGGGATGGTGTTTCCCCGTGTCAGATCCAGAACTGCAAGCAATGTAAAGTTAACAATACAATGAAATACTGACATGCATCATTTATAATTTCTCTGGATAAACTGACTTCTTATTTTCTATACAGTTGTGTTTTTACAAGTCATTAACCAAATACATTGTTCTTGTGAATTCACGTTTAAAAGGTTTGGACAACTTTGAATTATGAGTTTATTTAGATTGTGTCTGTCCTTCCTCCGTGTGTTGATTACAAAATGATAGAAAATGACTTTCTTCTTCCACCTCACCCATATTACACTGCTGAAACAACAAGGACAAAACAAATAAAAAGATTTGAAAACGAACGCCATAAAAAAATAAAAGCACTAGCAATCTGAACCCTCACACAAAAACCGGGAGTATCACCAGGTGCATCGGAAGGGTTTGCATGATCTACTCTGCGCGAGGCACGTGATTAACTTATCGTATAAATATATTGATATGTTGCACGTTTTTCCATGAAATTGACACGAAATGTACGCGTGAAGGGACATTCTGTCGGCAGTCATATTAAACAGTCTTTTTTATAAACACAATTTGAAAATTATTGCAGATATTTTTTAGGCCAAAGTGAAAACAAAACTGCCTCAAAGCGAAAAAAGGTCATTTTAATTACGATTTTCTTCCGTTTTGTGGTTCAATTGATTCCCGCTTGTTGATATTAGAAAGATTGCATAAAAATAGGGAATGTAAAGAAACAACAGTGTGATGAAAAACCAACGGACATGTCAAAACATAACATGATCACATTGTCCGTGAAGGGTATGACGAGCATCTATAAAAGTAGAAATTATACCCTCCCCGCTCCAAAAAAAATCTGATAGAAAATGGAATAAGAGGTGCAAAATGGCAATATAATCAAGATTCTCCGAAAGTTTTTTTACAGTTTCTGGGCAATTAGGTACCAAAACAAAACCACGACTGGAATTTTACCAAGTACTTATTTTTATACACCCGTCTTAAGACGGATGTATTATGGTAAACCATATCCGTCTTTCCGTCCGTCCATCCGTTCGTTTGACATGTCGCTCTCTAACTTCAGAGTCCTTGGCCAATTCACTTCAAACTTTGCGGGTTCTTGACCAATTTGCTTTAAACTTTGCAGAGCTATTGTATAAATGGGCGTATTATGCGAGGCGTATTAGGCACTTGGTGCAGCCGATTATTTTTTTTATTTCTGTCTGATTTCAGCGAGTTTTATTTCGTTAAATTCCGCTTGACAAGAACTTTTGAGACCATGCCAATGGAATTTGTGTAACTCTCCCTAAAATCACACTTTACGGAGTACTTTGAATTTGTTTTTTTATTCGATTTCATTTTTTTCTGGATTTGTCTTGACACAAGTTTTTAGAAGTGTAGCAATGGTGTTTATTACATATTTCGAACATTTTCATCTCTCATAACATAATTTAGCACTATCTGTTCGTGATAAGTAACGTACTTCTAGTTCTGCTCGTTTCATTGGGTTTATTTTCAAACGTGTTTAATATATGCACATGAAGTATATATAAATAGGAATGAATTTGGTTGATTGTTTCCCTCTCGTGTTGTTTCGTTTCAATTTTATTTCGATTCGATTTCCATTTCGTTTCGTTTCATTTCGTTTCGCTAGGTTTCGTTTCGTTTCGTTTCGCCAAGTTCCGTTTCGTTTCGCCAGGTTTCGTTTCGTTTCGCCAGGTTCCGTTTCGTTTCGTTGCGTTTCGATTTTGTTTCGTTTCTTGTTTTAGAGGGACCCCTAGGATGTATTGATAGAAGACAAGTCTGTCAAGGTCCGCTGCAAAAAAGGGGAGGCATTGTATTCACTCCCCCTTTTTAACGTATGTCATCCACAGTCCTCCGATGGTCTGTTTAATTAGCGGCATTTATCTTAGTACAAATAGTGTCCCACACTTTTTTCTTTGCGCTGTTCGTGGTGACATTTGACAGCTTGCTGAATAAAATACTTTTGTGGCGTTCAAATTCATCCAAAAGCGGTTGCAGTTCGG
The DNA here is from genome assembly GCA_002080005.1 of Gigantidas platifrons. Classification (NCBI taxonomy): domain Eukaryota; kingdom Metazoa; phylum Mollusca; class Bivalvia; order Mytilida; family Modiolidae; genus Gigantidas; species Gigantidas platifrons. Next base: position 112,306 of record MJUT01043960.1, on the reverse strand, counting down.
ACTCAGTAAAATTCGGACTTCTTTTCCTACTCATAATGACGATATACAGTACCGCTAGCAAACACGATTTGTAATAAAATGAATGTACATGTACGTCGGCTTTATTTATAATGTAAAATGCACGAGATTGTCCTTTAACCCTATACATGAACGACTGTGTGACACGATGACACTTTAAATTGAATAGATTTCACTTACTTGTACATTGTTGAAAGTTTTTTTTTTAAATGAAATATTAGAAATTATACAAAAAGTTATCATTCAACTTTTATTTTTATTATTTTTTAAAGTCATATTTTATTTTCAATATAAATTTTATTTATTTAAATTAATTGTATGTACATGTATTTTTTTTTTAGAAGATATCGCCAAATATTAAATACATTGACTGCAAATTTCATCTACATGTTTTTATTGCTTTATTTATTATGTTAGGACAATCATAAGACCATCCTAGTTAAGATAGTCCTAAGATAGCTTTGTTTTACAGTCTTAGATATGTCCTAGGATAGTCCTAAGATTATCCTAAATTATGTGCCAAGATATGTCTTAGGACAAATCTTAGGATAGTTTCATTGACACGGCCCCTGGGCAACTGCCATATAATTGGGAGTTTTTGGCCCATAAACATGTTTACCCACCATTTTCATTTGAAAAAATGCATGTAACAATTCATGTCAGGAGTTTGATGGTTGCACCTCGTTTTTCGAGGATTAATGTACTCTTGGATTTGCCTTTTCTTGGACCAAGGGCTTTTTCAAAATCATAAAATGACGGCAGGGTTAAAAGGAATTTTGACAGCTCTCCTAATCTTGGGAATTTCAATCAGAATAACATCACAAAATGTTCCATTCAACCTGCAGAACATTGACAAAATAGACACTGTCGATTATTTATCCAGTAGAAACACTGATCACAATGAATTTGTTTTAAATCAAATGTTTAACAATAGAGGTGTCGTCGATGTAAACAAAGAAAACAAAAGAAAAACTTACCTTAGAACGATCAAGAACCCAAATACATATAGATTTATCCTTTTAGTTCTTATTAGTGGGGACATAGCAGAAAATCCTGGTCCCGTGAGATATCCATGTGGAAACTGTGAAAAGCCGGTAAAAAGTAACCAACGAGGTATCCTATGTGATGGATGTTCATACTGGTACCATGCTAAATGCATCCAATTATCAGTCACTGATTATAATGAATTATCCAACTCAAACGAAGAATGGTACTGTCATTCATGCTTACTTCCTCCGTTCTCAGATTCATATTTTGACAATAATGAAAATGACAACAGTGTAAATAGCAACTGTAGTTTTCTCCCTTTGACTGACTTATCAACTTCCGATGTAAACATTGACACATGTGAAAATCACGATGATGCTTCAAATGATATATTTCAAGAACTTTATAGGGTAAGAAAACAACACCAAAATAAATTCATCAGCTCTTACCTAAATATTAACAGCCTATGCTACAAATTCTGCTCAATTAAAGAACTTTTGTGTAAAAACATAGTGGATCTTCTAATCATTGCAGAAACAAAATTGGACCAGTCATTTCCTGATGCACAATTTAACGTTGACAATTTTCACATATGGAGAAAGGATGGAAATGGGAATGGTGGTGGACTAGTGATATACCTTCGATCCGATATGGCATGCGACAGAAAGAAGAACCTGGAGTGTGAGACAATTGAATCCATAGCAGTAGAACTGTTAGTAAATGGTAGAAAATGGTTAATATCTGGAATGTATAGACCACAAACAATTTCTGATAATGAATTTATTAATGACTTTACTAAGACCTATGATAAAATATCTGTAAAGTATGATAATATGATTTTTCTTGGTGATTTCAATTATGATTTACTTTCAGTAGAAAAAGGTACACCACTAAACACAGTTTGTGATATTTGTGGAATTGAAAACATAATAAAAGGTGCAACTTGCTTCACAAAAAATGCAAAACCTACATTAAATGACGTCATCCTAACTAACAGAAAAAACTTGCTCCAAAACACCACAAATTTTAATTGTGGATTGAGCGACGTCCATAACATCATTTAGGTACACATGAAATCAGATATGCCATCTACCAAAAAACCGCTTAAAACATACAGAAGCTATAAACAACTAAATGAAGAAAAGTTCTTGCAAGATCTGGAACAGGCAAATTTAACCAGATTGATAGAAAATGCGGATAATGTAAATGAGGCATACAACACCTTCCATACTAAATTAATTGGTATAGTTGACAACCACATACCAATGAAAAAACGAAAAACTGTACACAAACCAGCGCCTTTCATAAACCAACAACTAAGAAAAACAATATACAAAAAAACAAATGTTACACAACAAATATTTACATTTAAGATCAAAGAAAAACTGGCAAACATATCGCCAACAAAGAAATTTAGTAAACAAACGTAAGTCTATCAGAAACTATTTTGTAGAGCGCTGCACTGGTGGTCCAAAACAAAAAGATTTTTGGCCAACAATCAAACCCTTTTTAACAAACAAGGGTAGTCATTTTGAAAATAATGTTATATTATGTAACAATGATGAAATAATTAATAATCAGTCTGATGTTGCAGAAATCTTTAATACTTATTTTGTTAATGTAGCTAAAGACATTGGCAGTGAAAGTTGTACTGTGGATGATAATCATCCAAGCATCCAGGCCATCAGAGAAAATTGTAATTGTGAAGGAAATCTATCATTTACTGAAATCAGTGATGATTTTGTGGAGAAACAAATAAATAAGATTAATGTAAAGAAAGCTACTGGCTTTGATGGTGTATCAATGAAAATAATGAAAATTGCTAAACCTGTAATTGTAAAACCTGTAACAAAACTTATAAATAAGTATATTAGTAGTGCAAAGTTTCCTGACAATCTAAAAGAAGCACAGGTTGTGCCACTTCACAAGAAAAATAGTCAGTTAGAGGCAGGAAACTATAAACCTGTTAGCATATTACCAGTAGTGTCAAAGTTCTTCGAGAGGGCCATATACCAGCAGCTCATAGATTATTTTGATGATATATTTAAATCCTACTTGTCCGCTTTTAGGCCTGGCTATAGCTGTAATACAGCTCTTCTAAAAGTCATTGAGGACTGGAAAAAAGCAGTCGATAATAATTTGTATGTAGCTGCTGTGCTTATGGACCTATCGAAGGCGTTTGACTGTCTGCCTCGTGATCTTCTTCTTTTAAAATTAAAGTCCTTATTCTTATTAATGACTACTTATCAAATAGAAAACAATGTGTAAAAGTTGGTACCTACTTTAGTACATGGCAAAATATTTATAAAGGTGTTCCACAGGGATAAATCTTGGGCCCTGTGCTTTTTAAAGTATTTCTTAACGACATTTTCAATTTTGTAAAAGAAAATAAGCTCTATAATTATGCAGATGACAATACATTATCACACTCAGGGCCAGATTTAAATGGATTAGTTAAATCTCTGGAAAAGTAAAGTGCAATTTTAATTGATTGGTTCGCTAATAACAAAATGAAAGCTAATCCGGACAAATTTCAGGCCATTGCCATTGGGAATAAATCAAAAAATGGGGATGTAAAATTTAATTTGGATGGGAATGAAATTCTGTGTGAAAATGAGGTAAAGCTCCTGGGGGTGACAATAGATTGTCATCTAAAGTTTAATACACATATCTCTGAAATTTGTAAAAAAAAGCTTCAAGGCAGTTAAATGTACTAAAAAGAATTGGAAAACATTTATCTAAATTGGGGAGGCTAACTATCTATCACTCTTATATTATGTCTAATTTCAATTATTGTCCTGTGGTCTGACATTTTTGTGGGGAAAGTAATACTAAAAAAATGGAAAAGATACAAGAACGTGCCTTGAGGTTTATCTATGATGATTTTAATAGTGATTATGATACTCTTTTGTTAAAGTCTGGTGTACCCTCTCTCAAAATAAGACGTCTACGAATGATGGCCATAGAAATTTTCAAAATCCTTCACAAACAGTCACCGGCTTATCTCAATGACATTGTTAATTTTAAACATACTCTTTTAGACGACAACAAACAGTAGAAATTCCACAGGTGAGAACAACAAATTTTGGTCTGCATTCATTAAGGTATGCTGGAGCTACAGACCCTGAATAGTATAAGTTTACACTACGCACGAAACGCAAACGAACGACAAACGCAAACGAAACGAACCAAGAACGAACGAACGCTTAACACGAACGACACGAAAAACGCACGATATGCGAAACGAATGCACGATACATGAAACAAAGCACGATACACGCAACGAATACACGATACACGAAACAAACGCACGATACACGAAGCGAACGCACGATACACGAAACAAACGAACGATACACGAAACGAACGCACGATATACGAATAGTATCGTGTTATTATTTGAATGACTTTTGTGCAAATTGATGTGATTAACTTCTGTAATCTTATATTTTATAAGCAAGTTAAATATATTTATGATTAAATTTCAAATCTCATATATTTGACTTCCAAATATGACTTTCTATTTATATAATTAAACATAATTTATATTTATTTAATTATATAATTATACAGAATTTATATTTATATAATTATATAATTATACAGAATTTATATTTATAATTATTCGGAATCTGAATTGACAATTCCAACCAGACATATGTGTATCAGTTATTTTCTCGGTAAAGCTGTCCGAGAGGCATGTGGCTTCAAAAGGTCATATAATTGTTAATTAGAATGAAATTACAAATGTAAGAGTTGATATTTCACACCTGCAGTGCATGTATTTCCCAGGTGAAACTGCCAGAGGCGTTTGCTTACATACATGTACATTTTTTTTGTAGATGATTCCTTGTCTATTTGTCCTAGAGTAAATTATAGCAAAAATGCATTTATTGAATATGTTAAATTTTGCTTACACTTTAATTAAATTTTTTTAGTAATAGTAAGATTGAAATTGTAGTAATTATTTTAAACTGGAAATCGTAGCGTGCGTTCGTTTCCTGTATCGTTCGTTCGTATTTCGTTTCGTGTGTTCGTCTAATTAAACTGGCGAACGATACACGAACCGAAAGAACAAATTACACGCACGAAACGCAAACGAACGGAAAACGAAAAACGAACGAACGATACACGCAAATGAAACGAACGAAAAACGCAAACGATACGAAATATCTGTTAAGTTAAACGATCCAGGGTCTGTACACTCTGGAATGAGTTGCCTGACGCAATCCGTGCGCAGACGAACCTAAATCAGTTTAAAAGTCTGATCAATAACTGGAATTGCAACTCATGCAGATGTGGCTCCTGCAGATATTAACTAATGTTTCATTTTATGTTGAGTGCTTTCAGATTTTTGTTTTTGTTTTTTTTGTTTTTTTTTGCTTTGCATCTGCAGATCTTAATATTTTTCATGCTTCATTTTATGTTAAGTGCTTTCAGATTTTTTTATTATTGCTTTATTTATTTTTATTTTTGCTTTGTATCTCCTTTTTAGTCAAATTTTTTAGTGCTTTAATGTTGCATGCAATTTTGCTTTCCTTATGCTATGCTTGTATGTACATGTATGTGTATCTGGCTAATGATTCAACTGTTGTCCTATGTTATATGGCATGCTTGTGTATTTATATGTTTTAAATGTATGTGTTGTTACTGTTATTAATGTCGGCAAAAAGCTCTACACAGCTTATGTTTGTAACGTTATATGTAAACCCGACTTAAAATAAAGTTTTCTATTTCTATATATATTTCTATTGATCGTGTTCTGACTTTTGTTGTCAAATTTATATACTGCAGGATGTCGAGTAGTGATATAACCTTGGTGACAGAACATATGATACCCTGGTTACTGGTACCCTGGTACCATTCTCCACGTGGTATACCCGAAAACGTTTCTAAATGAGGATACCCGGATATTAATCTCCTACATACCTTTAATAATAGGGCTATGACCACGTAATAATTTAGAAACGTTTTCGAGTATCACATGGAGAAAGGTACCAGGGTCCATGCAATTTTTTTTTTTTTAAATCGGTCCACAATAAAGGAATTCAGAGCTTAAAAACTTGCAAATTGGTGAAGTGGAAAATACATCGCGTCCAATATGACCTTTGACCTGTGACCTTGATTACCTATATAATTCACATCATGATGAGAACCAACAATGTTGAAGTTTGGTCAACATTCTATTGAAAGGTGCTGATGAAATATTATGGATTAAGACTTTTAAAGTCTTTAACTGTGACCTTGATTGTTGACCATTGAACTTGGTAATCAGTAGCGATCTAAACCTTGAAAGGACTAACAATATACACAGTTTGTTGTGTGAAATCCGTTTGAAGGACGTTGAATATATAGCTAGTGTGTAGAAGGATGTTACTGACGAAGGACTGATGAGTGGACGGCAAAAGCTTAGGATCCAATAAAATAATTAAGCAGTATATAAAGATACCAATTTTATTCAAATTAATCGCTGTCGCTCTCAGATTTCGTGTCACTACTGGACGGATCGTCCTTCCCCATTCCTTTCTTTTTGAGAAGATACTGCAGTAATTGATTTTTGGAAGTTGTTGCCATGCAACATACTTCCTATGTTGTCACCCAATTCAATAGACAAATAGCAAAATCAAAGGCGGATTCAGAAAGGAAACAAGGTGTAAATTGACAATATAATCCATCTATCACAATAGCTGTTCATGCTTATCATCAATATTTTTATAGTTTGGAACAAATATTTGTACTAAATAATTAATTTCAATCTTTAGATAAATGGGGAAACGACATTTATTGGTAAAAAGATCTCACTGCGCGTAAATATACGATTCTACTTTCATTTTATGGAAACGTAACCAAACATTGGTTTACCTTCCACCGGATCGACTGTCCGGTGTAAAATACTGGGTTTGTTGTATAAAAGAGCCCTGTTTGATATCCAATTTGTCCATAATTTATTTTGATTAAAACTAAAGTGAAACGCCAGATCAAAACTCTTTTAATATTATTTATCGTACCATGGTTTGATGAAGGTCAAGGACATTGACAAAAACGAAAATATCAATGAAATATAAGATTAAAAATCGCCGCGGACCGGACACGCAAAGATTATCGGATATCAATTTGGCACCATAGTTAAACATGTCTTTTGTGCAAAATACGATAGAGGACTTGATTTAGGTTTTTGGGAAATATTGAAACCTTTGAAATGGACAAATATTACAAGCTTTTTCCTGATTAAGACAATTGGTTGAAAAGATCCACTATTATTTTTTATTTCTCTGTGAATTTAAATAAAATACTTTGCTTTATTTATGTTAAAAAAAATCTACAAAATGTTTACTTCAAAGCAGATTTTTTGTAACCTATTTAGGGAAGCCTTCTCTTAAGTCTTTGACTCATTCCTCATTGGGGAATTTGATTTTAATTTCTATTTATTTTCACTGAAGTTTAATT
>MJUT01043960.1:85449-102885 GCA_002080005.1 Gigantidas platifrons | reverse complement strand
GAGAAAGTGCAATTGGGTAGCACTCAACTAATTCTGTCAATGGCGGAAATAAACAAATGTTTTCCCGAAGTCAATGCATGTTTTTCCAAGTCAATACATGATTTTTCAAGTCAATACATGTTTTTAAGGAAGACCATGTGACTATTTCTTGACCAATAAGGATGTTTAAATAATATCAAATAATAATAAAAATTGTTACCAAATGATAATGTTTGACAAATTTTTTCCAAATTCAATACAATGAAGCCTGGTACAGGATTAAGGTTGGGATTTATTTATGTGATCTGCGAAAAAATTCAAATACTAATATTATTGAACATAAAACATCATCTTGTTTGGAGTGATTCTTCAATAACTGTTGTAGTTGCTTCAAATGCTTAAATGAGCATTAGTTACGATTTTGACCCAAAAAAAATTATATGCTCTGGAAATTGGTAAATAGCATTAAAATGATGAAATAAAGGTAAATATTTCACATTAAACAGCTTATCGAACCACTTTCCGCCTTTTGAGAACGAAAATTACCATCGATTGATTATTTGCTTGCAAACAAATAATTTGACCTCGCTTTTTCCGTATGCAATTGACCTTACTAGTGACAGGTAAAAACAAATAATTTGTATTTTATCGCTATTAACTGCCAACTTGCATGGTTCTTTGTTTGTAATTAACACCGACTAAAAGCAGATTCACAAGAAATAAGTGCATTGTTGTACTGATTTAATGACGATTCGACAAACTCCGTAAACAATGTCGATAATTAATAAGATGGTGTCCATTTCTTGATCGATCTCAAAACACGCCCGTTGCACATTATTTCCCCGATAAGCGTACATTTCATAACATTTATATGTTACAGAAACACGTTTTATTAAAGCATCAATCATATCTGATAATTTTTATGAGTAACAAAAATTTACGATTTGGCAGATAATGCCCCTTTAACAGTTATTGTAAAACAAATGAAATATTGTTACACCCAATAAAAAAAAACACAGAAAGCAACAACTTCCATCAGTGCTTTAAGCACTTTGATTCATTTCTTCATTTTCCGTATTAGTTCTTTTGTTTATTTTTCTTTTTTCTGTTTCTTTTGTTTTTTGCTTTTCTTATTTGACTTCTTTCTTTTATTTTTTACTTCGAATTCTTCAGACATTTTCAAACGAACATCATTCTCAGAATCACTTTTCTCCGTGGCTGCGGTTTCAAGATCGGGAAGTTCTTGTACGCTTTCATCCCCCTCACTTTCAATCCTGTAATTCGTACTGTCACCTTTTTTTAGTTTAAGCTTACGAATTTTCGGTTTTGGCGTTGCGGAAACAGTTGCCGTCTCTTTATCTCGAATGGAATTCAATAGAGTCCTAAAAAAGAAGAGATTGCAAGATAAAAACAAACATCAATTAATATTTTCAAAAAAGTATGTGCTGTTTCATCTATAACCAAATACCCGTAAATTAGAATCCAATATTTTGTAATTATATCCATCAGCGCTAATATTCTAATTTGTTAGTGATATTCATGGTTTTTTTTTTATTTCATAAAAATCTATTGAGAAATATAGGTATGCGAGTGTTTACATTGTCGGATGAAGAAAACTGTTTTGTTCGTGGTTGCAAATAAACATGATACTTCGTCGGTAAATTCAATTTGCGACCATCAATGCATTAAATTCATATCGGCAAATCTCAATATCCACACATGGATTATTTTAATGATGCAAAGGAAACTAGAAAGTATGTCTATGTTACACGAGATGCCCCGGTCGTTATTCAAATGGCCCTAAATACAGAATTTAACCAGAGTCGTAAAATGTATGTTAAAGTGATCTTATTAATTGTGAACCCAGGATCTATCTACTGGTCAAGTATCATGACAATACTTTGTCTATTATCTGAGAAATGGACCTAAACGCAAAAATTTAAACAAGTATCTCAAGCGGAAACTATAGGTCAAAGTGATCTAATTGATAGTGAACCCTGTTGTATATGTATAACCCAACATCTATCTACTTGTCAAATAAGTACTGTACCATGTATAGTAGCTGAGAAACAGAACTAAATGCAAAAAATTAACTAAGATCGGGACTTACGTACGGACGGACGGACGGACGGACGGACGAACAAGGGTAAATCTATATGCCCCTTTCACTTAAAATATGACGAAATAATGCAACATTTACATGAATTCCTAATTCCATTGAATATCACGTACCTGATTTCACTGTCTTCTTCGTTGTTTCTTCCTTCAATCATTCTTCTGAATTTTTCCCGTATTCTTTGTACCAATATTTTTTTCTCTTCGCATCCATAAAATTCCTGAACTTCTTTTGTTAATTGTGTTTTGTTCTCTAATATTTCTGATAATATCATGTCGAAGTTATTATTATGGATCAGGCAGCTTCGTAAAATAAGCAATATTTCAGGCTTTTGAAAACGTGGGCTTTGTCGTTTTCCTGCAAGAGAAACACAAATACACGGTTAAAATACAGCCGTGAAATTAATAATTAATAGTTCTATGACTTATTTAATTTCATTTTTTTTTTTTTTTTTTTTTTTGGCAATATGATCTGAAGTTTTATTCGATTTATATTTTTAATATCTCATTAACCAGACGATTTTACGAAGCCCATTAGGGCCATTAACAATAGGGAAAAAAATCTTGTCGTTGCAAGATATTAACTAGCCGCGCCGACCATCTGACAGCGGCGTGATATAGTAGTAACTTACCGCGGTGAGATGATAGTAAGATAGGATGTCGCAACGGCAAGAATTTTTTTTTATTTCAATTTTAATGGCACTGAAGGGCTTTCGTATGGTACATACAATTTAGGAATATTAGCAAGTTATCTTTGAATAATCTATCTTAGGAACCGATCATTTAACCCTGACATAGTTTGTCGTGAATGCTAAATTTGAGAAAAAAAAATGCATTTAGAAGAATTGAAATGGAAGATAATCTGAAAAAATATTTTTACCATATAAAATAATGTTAAATTTTGAAATAAATTATTTGTCACGCCGCGTAAAAAGTGTGCGAAAAAATAGAACTGAAAAAATGCCCCCTTTTTCAAGTTAAAAATGGTCGATCCCTTACTACAAATTAGGCTTTTTCTTAAATAAAAAATAAGTGATGTTAGTTGGTTTTTTCGTTTATTAATTTTAAAATTTTTTAGGGATGTGCAATTAATGGACGATCAAAGATCATAGACGGATGGTAAAAACAAATGATAACAGGATTTTCCTAATGTTGAGGCTGAGTTGTCGAGTGCACCTTAAGTGAAAAATAAATTATATCAACATTAATGCATTATTTTTTTTAACCAAGCTCCGCGTGCTCTCCATATTGATTACAATGGATCAATTTAACAAATTTTGTCAATAAATGGACATAAATCTATGAATACGGTTGTTTTTTACATCCTAGAATTTGACTTGGGAAGAACATCATCTATTTTTGGAGCAAAATTAATTAGCGAAGGTAAACGCCCTAAAGCACTTTTTACACAATTTACTAGAATTAATTTACCTTTTCAGACCGACATCAGTATTTTGTTTTTTTTTAATCCAAATGTCAAAGTGAGATGAGTTCATGTGTCCATTCACCTTATATATAGCCAGCAATATAATTGATAAACGCTCGTGTTTTTCGTGCATACAACTTTACATAAGTTTAAATCTCAAGTAAATATACTAATCATCATAAAAGCATCACCACTTACTTGCGTCTACACTGATGTCAATGTCATTGCAACAATTAATTTGAGACTGACAACGTTTGGAACAAATCAAGTTAAATAACATCTTTTAAAACACAAAATTAATTTATGGAAACAGGAACAGTTAGACCAAACAATTCCCAACTATTTATAATGCAAATCAAATTAGAAAAACTATGAGCAGAGCTCATTTAATGAGCCCTCAACACTCGTCGTAAAGTCCATGATTTGCCATGGAAAACCTCAAATATATTGCAGATCAAATGGCACAGTGGCATTATGTAATAAAGATTCTTAGAAAGTTTCATTAAATGTCATTCACTGGCTTAAGAGGAGTAGCGGATGAGATATTGGTATCTCCCCTAAGCTTAACGGCAGGATGCACGGACTGACGAACAGACAACCTCATCACTATATACGCCTAAGATGGCTGCCATTATGAAAAATTGCAAACATGAACTAAAATTCGTCATACGCTATCATTTATTGATTAATTTCCTCAATTCTTTTTTTTTTGTAATTTTAGATGAATCCCGATATTTTGCTGTGTGTCTTGACGATTTTCGACACTAACCCAGATAATAGCAGTACCACTTTGGGATAATACGACAGACTTTTAGCTCTACTTTTAGTTCTTGATGTTCCCCAACAATGCATTGATGTCTCCTACAATTCTCTCTTAGCATTACTTGAAGCATTGGAAAGTCCTCCCCTAAATATATTAAATATTCGATCGCTATTGTTCTTTGACCATGATTCCGACATATATATTGGGAAAGACGTATTTTCTTATCTGAGCCAAAGACGTCGCGTGTTTTACTACGCTACCGGAGAAACACCAGGAACTTTTACTGAAATTACGTTGATATTCAATAATTACCAGAGACCTCAAGCTAGAACACGACAAGCAACACTTCTTAGTGGTACAAATAAAATTCTTATGACATAAATGTGGCTGAAATCCTATCCGACATATAATATACTTGCGATAGTTTTTGATGTCCCCATTGAATTTGTCTGTAGTACTGTTCAGGATATATGGCCTGTACTGCATGCATGTATGCAGTCTGACATTTCATGGCCATCTAGACGAGAATGGTTAAATATGAGAGGGAAATGGCAGGAGTTACAAGATGTTGTTGGTTGCATCGATGACACCTCACACGAAATCTACCGTCCGTACGAAAACGAAGGATTATATTTTAGTGGACATCGTCGATACCATTGCGTCCATACACACGTTTGTTTAAACATATTTTATTGTCTTATAAATGTACAATTAGATTGGAAACAAGTTATATCAACTTAGTATATCCGCTCTATACAATAATGTTATATACATAAATAAGAAAATGACAGCAAGTTACATAATATAATAAAATTATACATGAATATATTTTATAAATTTGATAAACAAACGTATTGGGGGGGATGGGGGGATAAGGGGATTGAGTGCAAATAAATGATAGCATCCTGAGTACAGAGTATAATTTCGTATCATTCAAATCTATTTGTATGGTGTATATATTGTTGGACATATCTAAACAATATTATATTGTTTTCATCAGTTACATTATCAGAGCCAAATAATAAGTTTTCAATTGAAATAACTGTATACGGTGTAATACTAATAAATAATTGCATTCTTGCATTTGTATAAAGGGGACATTCTAATAAATAATGAATGGCATCTTCTAAAGGACATCCGCAGGCGCAGCTGGGGTCACTAACTATATTTGCTCTAAATAAATCTGCTCCCAGTGAACTACACTGGTGTCTTAGTCTAGTATTTATTATATTACATTTCTTACTTCCTAACAAATAGTAATTAGACACCTTAAACAAATTCGCCCTTAAAGTTTGTTTGAACTTTGAAGTATTTTGTATTGATTTAAAATTCGGATCCAATGAATTCCATGAACGTAGACGAAAAAAACGATTTGGAAAATGTTTCTAAGCGACATCTTGGTACCCTATATTGTAAAGAATTTCTCAGATTATAATTGTTAACAACTAAATATTCATTTAGACAGTCCTGTAAATATTCAGGAGCTATATTGTTATGTATTTTATGAAATAAAGTAAGTTTTCGACGCTTCCGTCTACTACTTAAAGTCTCCCAACCGGTTTCAAAGTATAAAGATTCCTTGCTTGCAAATTTTGGCAACCCAGTAATTATCCTAGCGGCTTCAAATTGAAGCTGTTCCAATTTATATGCATCCCTTGAACAACACCCATCCCATAACTCACATGCATACTCTAGTAATGGTAAAATATAAGCTACATATATTTTATTTAAATTATTCATGTTTAATATGAACTTTAATTTTCTAAGGACAAATATTTGTTTAGTCGCTTTTTGGCATATATTATTTATATGTTCTGCCCACTTGCTATTGCTAGATATGGTGACTCCTAAATGTTTATGATTGTCTACCTGATTTAAGTTTTCAGAATTAAATTTTAAATTTATTGGATTTATGTTTTGCCGAAATGAAATAACCATATATTCAGTTTTTTGGGGATTAACGTCTACTAGCCATTGCTTTGCACAATTATCTAAAACATGAAGATCCAAGTTTAACCTGTCTTCAACTTCTAATGGATTAGTAGATGAGAACATTAAAGAGCTGTCATCAGCAAATAATCTAACAAGACTTTGAATATCATCTGCAATATCATTTATATAAAGCATAACTTGTAATGGGCCCAAAACTGACCCCTGCGGAACGCCTGCTTTCAATGTTCCAAGTGTGGAAATTGAATTGCTTAATAAAACTTGTTGTTTCCTTTCTGAGATATAATCTTTGAACCATTGTAATAATTTTCCGTTTATGCCATATGATTTTAATTTTTCTATTAAACCTTTATGCCAAAGACGGTCGAATGCTTTGGAAATATCACAAAAGACCGCAACCGTAATTTGACCATTTTCTAAAGCTATGCAAATTTTATGGTATAATTCAATTAACTGATGGGATGTAGAGTGACCGGGCACAAATCCAGATTGAAACTTATATAATAATTTATGATCAAGCATATAATTGGAAATATATTTAAACACGATTCGCTCAAATACTTTCCCTACACAGCTTAAAAGAGCTATTGGTCTATAATTTGATACAATAGATTTGTCTCCCTTTTTGAAAAATGCTAAAACATTCGCAATTTTCCAACATGATGGATACTTTGAAACTCTAAGTCAATGATTAAAAATATATTTCAAGGGTAAGTACACAGTGTCTGCAGTATTTTTTAGCATTTGGTGACTAATGAAATCTCCGCCTGATGCTTTACCAATTTAAAGTGATTTTAGTATATCTTTCACATCGTCATTATTTATGTCATCAACATCTAAAGAAAACGGTGTTCGTCGAGGTAAATTTGGTGGATCGATATTATTTGGTGTTGAAGATATAGAGCAAAAATAATTATTTAATACATTCGCTTTGTCTGATTCATTTACAACTATATCGTTGGTAACAGGGTTTATTAAAGGAGGTATTACCGTGGAACGACAATTACCCATTACTTTTTTTTACAAGTGACCAAAACGCTTTTGGGTTATTAGAATTTTCATCTAACAAACCATTGGCATTTAAATAAAACTGTTCTTTAGCATGGATTATCATATTGTTTACTTTATTCCTTCGTATTTTGTATATATTTCGATTATGTACAGTAGGAGAATATTTTAATTTTCTATGTAAACGATCGCGAATTCTAATATAATGCCTAATTTCAGAATTAAACCATGGTTTATCTGTTCTTCGAATATTGACTACTTTGGTTGGAATGCATTCTTTTGCCATTTCTAAGTATTTATTTGTAAAGAATTCCACCATTTCATCTATATCGTTAACTAATGTAAAAAAAGATTCTTCCCAATTAAACTGCCTAATTAAGTTATTTAATTTTTCAAAGTCTGCATTCTTATACATCCATATTGTTCGCTGGTACGTTTTTTGTAGGTAATTTGGAATTAGAAGAGAAATTTTCGTTGCATTGTGGTCACTTTTTTCTCTACATACATCAATTACTTCAGAAAAAGTTACATTGAAATCAGCTGATATCAAAACGGGATCTAACAAAGTTCCATTACCTGTATTCTGATTAATACGTGTAGGTTCATGTATTACATTTTGAAGATAAAAAACATTTATTATATTACTCAAGGAATTATTATTTTCTTCCAATAAATCAATATTCAGATCTGCCGTAATAATGACATTTGTTGTATAATTAAATGCTTCCTCGATAGAATATTCGACATTTTGCCAAAACGATTGTGTAGCCCTAGGGGAACGATATACCACGCATAATAAAACTTTATGGCATGGTTATCTCCCTTGAAAGTGGAAGTTGTGTTGAATATCTCTGTAAGTAAATTTCAAATATCAGCGATATAACGTCATGTAATAACTCTGAAATATCACCAGACACTAACATTATGTGTGTGTTTCAAGAATATAATCTTGGATTTTCTGAAAATATTGCAGAAAAAAAATGTGTACATAGACATTTAAATTTTGGTTATATCAGTGAGTAGATTTCAAACCACACTTATTCCGACAACATGAGTGACAACGATTCATTCGTTACGGATCACAGTGAACATAACAGTTCATTTAATGATTCGATATTTAAACAAACAGATCATTTAACTGATAGTCAATTTAATGACCAAGATATGTTTACTTTGATAAAATCCGGTTTTGGTCAACTTGACAGGAAAAGCTTCAAACAATATCTTCTGCAACATACTGATGTAAATGATTTGCGTCCCATACGAAACTCTTTATTTGACCTTATTAGAAAACAAGATCAAACATACAACGAAGCAAAATTAGTTGAAAGAACACAACGAGAAAATGGGCACTCACTAGGAGAAAAGCTAGCGGATGATATTTTCATAATATTTCAATATATAGAATGATAGTGCTGTACGCTCATATGCTGAGAGTAAAGGGGTGCATGTTACATTTACAAAGTTATTGAAAAAATATGAGAATAGGAGGAATTCTACTTATATTATGCGCGTCAATGTATTAGAGAGTGATTTTGAGAGTAAAATTGAGAATGATAGTCATTTCTGGCCAAGAGGTGTGTACTGGAGAGATTATGTTCCTTATAACAACTATCAAGCAGGTTCACAATGGCAGTATTCAGTTTAGTAACTTAATTATATTTTTTAATACTAAGTATGTTAAGAATTTCTACATGGAACATGAGGGGTGCCATGAATGGTACATCTTATTTCAAAAAAGTTCTAGATGAATCAGACATATGTTTATTAACAGAACATTGGTTAAATGATACAAATATCTCATTTTTAAGCAGTTTTGCTGATACGTTTCACCTAGTATATAGCATTAATGCAAAATGCAATAGTAAACTAAAAGGTTATGGTGGTACTGCAATATTGGTTCGAAAATCTTTGCAGTTTAAAGTAACCAAGCTAAATATTGAAAATGAAAGAATATGTGGTGTAAAGCTGTCCTCCGACAGTTTTGATGATTTATGCTTTATTTGTGTTTTACTTCCTTCTGCTAATTATTCTGTAGATGTTAATATGAAGTGTTTAGATGAACTATCTGGGTATTATGATATGTATTGTGAAGACTCTGTTACTATTGTAGGGGGTGACTGTAATATAGATATCATTTCAAATAATTCTAATAGTAAAGCAATTGCTTTCACTAGTTTTTTGAAAAATAGAAATCTTTGTCCTGCTCCAAATTTGCAAGGTCGTCGTGGCCCTCTCTATACATTTAGATCAAAAGACTATAGTAAAAAGACGTTGTTAGATTATGTATGCTTGCCAGAATATTTATCAAATGACATAATCTTATTAGAGGTCAAATGTGACTGTCCATATGAAATTTCTGATCATTATCCTGTTATTGTCAATCTTAATATTGATTTGCTGAGCAGCCCATCAGGTAGAGCAAAATTAAACAGAAAAAAATTAAAATGGTCAAAGGCCGATAATTTTGAAAGAATGATGTATAAAACTGAAATTGACAGACTCTTAAATTTTGATTCTGAAACGGATGATATAACTTCAAAAGATATTGAACAATTTACTAATTTGTTATCGAATTCTCTTCACATGGCCTCAAATTCGTGTATACCATCTGGTTTTTTCCGACCGTACCTTAAACCATTTTGGAAACAAAATAGATTAAACGACTTTCATTACGAACAAAGGAAAGCAAGACGGCAATGGATAAATGATAATAAACCGAGAGATCCGTGTAACTCAAGTTATTATAATTACAAAGACAAAAAACGAGAATTCCGCAAACGGAAGAGAGCCGCTAAAAAAGTATGGCAAGAACAAAAGTTTGAAGATTTTAAATGTGCCGCCGAAATGGATATTAGCGAGTTCTATCGAAAAGTACGTCGCATGCGTAAGAACGGACCATCAGTAACAACACTTTCTTATAATAGAATTACAGCCAATACGGACGAAAACGTGTGTAATTTATGGGCCGATTATTTTTGTGATCTTTATTCACAGCAATGCAGTGATAGTTTTGATGACAGTTTCTGTTCCGAAGTAACATCAAAAGTTCAATCATACTTTGAAAATAGTGACAATGAGCCGATTGGAGTACTTGAAAATGTAATAACTAAAGATGAAATCTGTGATCAAATCAAATCTTTAAAACTTAATAAAGCGCCAGGTCCAGATGATATTACAAATGAACATATAAAATATGGTGGCCAACAAATTGTGAAATATCTTACTAGACTGTATAATATGATAATAAAAGTCGAATATCCACCGTTATCGTTCCGGCATGGGAGTATTATTCCAATTTATAAAAGAAACAACAAAGATAAAAGTTCACCCAATAGCTATCGTGCAGCGACTCTAACGTCAACCCTAGGAAAACTGTTAGAACAAATATTTTTATGTCGCATCCAAAAACATTTAGAATGTATAAACACTACTGTGCCACATGGCTTGCAGTTCGGATTTGTAAAAGAACATGGGTCGATACCGGCTATTTATACAATAAAAGAAGCAATTATGTACTATGTGGAACGTAATTCTACAGTTTTTTCGGTTTTTCTAGACAATGAAAAGGCCTTCGATCGTATATGGCAAGACGGGCTTTTTAATAAGCTTTGGAACAGTGGGATTACCGGGAAAATGTGGAAAATTATATACATGTCATATAAAACTGCCACGGCTCATGTACAATTGAATTTATTAACAAGTCGAGTTTTCCAGATAAAACAAGGAGTTGGCCAAGGACGTGTAATGTCAGCATGGTTATTTGGTTTGTTTATTAATGACTTGATAACGAAACTTCTCGAAACTAACTGTGGATTGATGATCGGTCAATTACACATTCCAACTGTTTTACTGGCAGATGATACCACACTATTAAGTGGTACAAAAGCCGGCCTACAAACATTATTAAACGTGGTAAATGATTATGCACATCAGTGGAGACTTAAGTATAATGCTACAAAAAGTACGTGTCTTGTGTTCAATCCTCTCAAGCCAAATGTCAAACAGAACAATATGAACTACGAATTTATTCTTAGGGATGTTGTGATTCCGATAAAACACAGTGTTATCTATGCTGGAACGCTTATTGACTGCTCTTTACGAACACTTGATCGTACCGAAAAAGCTTGTTCTAAACTTAAACAAAATCTTCATTCGCTCTTCAGTATTGGTGTAAAACGAGACGGAATGAATCCTATAACAAACTCTATTATTTGGAAAAGGGTCGTATTACCAACAGCACTCTACGCTTGCGAAATCTGGGGACAGATCTCGAATCACGAAAGATAATTACTTGAACAAACACAGCGGTACTTCGTTCGTTATATTCTTGGTTTTGATAAAACTTCACCTACCGATTCTTCTATAAGTGTGTTTGGCCTTTGGACTTTAGAAGGACTTGTGGATAAATTCAAACTCCTATTCTATGGGCGACTGTGCAGAGCAAAACATTGGACTATTCATAAACAACTATTCAGATTCCGTTTAAGTCAGATTTTAATTGGTGAACTTAACAGCCGCTCAATAACATATGATATTATCAAAACTCTTGTCAGATACGACATGCTATCATTTTTAGAAAATTATTTAACATATTCTTATATCCCGGATAAACGTCTGTGGTCGAGGATCGTCTCTCAGTCCGTTGAAATCAACGAAGCGAACAAGTGGAAGTTGTCAGTTCAGTGTCGACCAGAACTTCATCGCTTTTACTGTATCCACAATTGTTTAACTGAACATCGTCTTCTGCGACTCGCGGCCGTAAATCCAATTCTTACCAAACAACTTTTGATCATGGTTAAACTAGGCGCGATGGCAATTAAAGAAGGACAATGCACACTCTGTGACAATAATACTGTTGATATAGTTAAACACCTTTTTACTCATTGCTCTGAGCTGTTAAATTTACGAAATAAACTATATTACGCTATTGTTGATATACTGTCAGTGTCCGACTCAGTGACATTTTTCGATCAAGACGAAGATGATGTACTCATAGCAATACTTGGAAGATCGAACGACTTCATCGACTCAATAAATTCTGATATCTGGCAAAACCTGATGTACTGCTTAGCAAATAATATATTCCAAATTTATGGCAGATTCAGAGATGTATTACTCAAATACAAATACAATTTTGGGCATTGAGATTTGTGATTAATAATATGGAGTCAATACTTTGTATATAATATTCTATATTAATATTTTCATGTTATTTAATATTATGTATATGTGTTATTTAAGTTTATAGTGTATTTATAAAATTGTAAAATCTTCAGCAATGGAGGAAATAAAGAAAATCAATCAATCAATCAATCAATCAAACCTTGGATTTGTATATCTCTACTTAGTACTTTGTCATCTAGATGACTTTCGGTTATGCATACTATGGACGAGCCAAGTGCTAATGCTTCAACATAGTCTAATTTATGACGAATACTTCTGATATTTAAATGGAAAATTGAAATTTCATTATCAAAAGGGCCTGGGTTTTCAGAAATATCATTTCCTAATAATATTAACATCAACAATATTTGCGTAAATGTAATATTTTTACAAAATTCCTTGAAAACGAATTGATAACAAACAACAAAGGACACCTGAATTATGTTGAATAAATACTTTAAAAAGGTATCAAATAATGAACATGATTTAACATAAAATAACATTTTCTTAATTGACATTGAATGACAATTGTGATAAAAAAAAACTCCAATCGAGATCCTGTATTGCATTAATTCATTACCCATTGTCCATTATCGTCATACAGTTATATACAGAATTAGGATCTCGAGTTGAAGGCATTTCATTTGCATACAGACAAATATAAACAATTTTAATATTCACTAATAACCCAACTATCTCAATAACAATACATGTATCACAATCTGCACACAAAAATTGTAAAAGGAAATAAATTAAAATAAGCAAAACAAGAAAAACATATATACATACATTGCTCATATTCATATATAACAGGCTTGTATAATTTGGACTTTTCCCCAAAACAAAACAACAAAAAAAACCACCAGAGGATAAAGTACTCCAAATTATGTATAAATTTACTTTCAGACAAGAAGGAAAATTAACAAGATTGACATAAATGAAAAATCTTGAATAGAAATTGGAATAAAATAATATAATGTAATATTTCATCCGAGTTGTGCAACCAAATCGAGTACACCCTTTGCTAATCACATGGGACATCCTCGTGCGTTTACAGAATGAACTGTGGATTATAAGAAATATTTATATTTAGACCTTACCGAGTTGTTTGCACAGTGTGAATAGACTTTTGAATAGTTGTATTTCGGTTAATGATGTTCTTAGATACTGAATATTACACGAATGTTTACAGTAGAACCATAAAAATAAAACAATGAACAAATTGGATTATGATTATCGTTAAATTTACGCAATACACAGAAATGTTTCAACTAATGTGAATAGTGACTTCAAATAAGTAAATTTCTATTCATGATGTTTTTCATCACCGGACATTACGCGACTGTTTACAGTAACAGTAGGACCTAATAATAACCAATGATTTGTAAACAAAACACAACAGATACATGTGTTCGTACACGTGGCGTTATGGGTGAGTACATTTGTTTATAAATACTTTGACTCAAGTAAACAATATTAATACATTGTACTAAAGGGGAAAATTCAAGATAATAATAATATACACAAATAATAATTACAACATTATAATTTTGTTTTATTATTTATATAGTTTGTATTCTCAGCCACGTCTGATGAGGTCGTCGATATCTTGCTCAATATTAATAATTGTTTTTGAAGATGATTCAGTCTTTTTTGCGAAAATTCTTCCACCTCTCGTCCAAAAGGAATTTATAAGTCGACTTCTCCTGGCTTGATTTAGCTTTTGTACCAAATATTGGCGATGACGGGTCAGATCCCCAGTTATCACGATTTTGTCCGGGTTATTTTTCAGACTACTTTTGTTACTGTATATTTTATTTTTAATTTTCCAATTTCTCAAGCGACATATAATTTGTCCTTTCCCATTAGTAATATTTCCAATTATATGTGACCGATCAATGTCGTCTAGCTTAAGCTCAACACCAAGGTAATCTTTACAAACCCTGAGAACTAACCCATCAGTGCCTTGTATATTATCATGGTTCATGGGTACATTATGGAAGCGAAGAGAGTTTCTTCTCCCATATTGTTGAAGAGATTCTAAATATTTTTCTAATGAATCTATTTTACTGTTCATCATTCTGTTAGCGTCACTAAGCTCTTCATTTGATTGTTTTAATTTATTTATTTTTTCATCTTGACTTTTGACTTTTGTTTCAAGAGTGGACACATAATTTTTCATGGCATCATCAAGACTGTTTTAACTGCACTTGCAATAATAGGACCAATGGATTCGATAAAGCTTGGACTAATTACAGTTTGCTGAAACTGTATGTCACATGACCAATGTGACCTAAGCGTAACATACTTCAGAAATTTGAATTTTCGAAGTGATTGTTGTAATTTTTAGATTGATGAAGAATATTATTTTTAATTAGACTGAAAGTTTCGTAGTGGATCATTGATCTTCCCTCCTCGAGATAACCGTCGTCAAAATAATGAACAATCTGAATGTTTGCTCCGCACACAGCTATTTATACCCACGGTCCCAGTTTAAGCAAACATTATTTCATGATTTCATGATTTCATGATCATACAGTGACCTACGACCGATCACGTGTCCATACTTTCCACTCAACACACTCAGGTTAATTCCTTTCGTTTTTTAAACTAATATGTATTTTAGTAGTGTGGACAAGTTCATTATTAATATTTTTAACAAATTAATAATGATAATAATAATTTATTTTTTGCTTTATATATATACAGTCCGACTAAAGTTAAGCACCACCTGACTTGTTTCAATAATATCTTTTCTAATAATGAACTTATTTCAAATCGGTTTGCTGTTTTCGTTACCTGTACACACACACTTAGTTACCTGTGAAACATGTTATTGATCGATTTTTATTTATGTGTATATGACAGGGTGTGTAAAGTGCCACGTGTACTTTTCAACATTTGTGTTTGCGAACGAAAGCTGATTATTTTTGTGTAGAGTTTTAACTTTCATTCTCTATTGGTTTGGTATGGTGCGGCGAAAATTACCCATACCAGAAAAGTGGCAAGCTGTTGGCATGCATAACGGTGGTTTTAGCCATAGAAGGGTGGCAGACCACTTCAAGGTTAACCATTCCATCATTGTACGACTGATGCAGCGTTTTCGTCAAACGGGGAATGTTACTGACCGTCCACGTGCAGGTAGACCTCGCAAAACGACGCCGGGAGAGGACCGACTCATATCCAGACGGGCGCGGCAACGGCCGTTCAGAACAGCTGGTGCACTCCGTGGTAATTTAGCGTTTGGAGGTCACATTAGCACACGCACTGTAATCAGACGCCTCCACCATCAGGGAATGCTAGCGCGACGACCCATAAAACGTCCACAGTTGACATTATGTCATCGCCATGCTCGATTTGACTGGTCACATGATCATTTGTGGTGGACTATTCGCACATGGAGACGGGTCCACTGGTCTGATGAAAGTCGTTTTTGTTACGCCCTACCGACGGTCGTGCAAGGGTTTGGCGCCAACGAAACACTTCATTTCAGGACAACCACATTTTGGGCACAACTGCTTTTGGGGGTGGGCGTGTAACTGTCTGGGGTATTTTTTCCTTTGACTGTAAGTTGGACTTGTACGTTCTTGATGGCAATCTGACAGGCCAAAAATACCGTGACAATGTGCTCGCTCCACGCGTAGTCCCCCATTTCGACAATCATGCGTTGGCTGACAGGCCAATGTTCATGGACGACAACGCTAGGCCACATAGAGCCCGAATTGTACAACATTTTTTACAGCAAGAGGCTGTTCAGACAATACCATGGCCTGAGATGTCGCCAGAAATGAACTCTATATAGCATGTATGGGAATTTACTGGCCGAAAAATTAACCAACGCAATCCAAAATGTCAAAATATTGACGAATTAAGAACTGCAATATATCTTACAGGAGTGGCAACAGTTCCCCCAAGAACGGCTTAGGCGTCTTGTGCGAAGCATGACGAGGCGTGTTACAGAACTTCACAATAAACGCGGTGGATATACTCGTTATTGATTTTTATGCCTTACACATACGCACAATAGATGCATTTAAAAGTTCTTAAAATCTGAAGACTCTGCATTTAAATGCAATGTTAAAAACTTCCATCAAAGACAAACTGGTTTTACGTTTTTCCAACGCATGTTTTGAATCCCATTTTTGCCACGTCATAGTCACGTCTTTCAGGATGATAAATACTTCGTAGATTGGTAATTTTAGAGCCCTTGATGTAGTCTTTTAAGAAGTGTAAGAAAAATGGTGATATATATTTTATTGTTTTAACAGTATTGATGTAAAAAATATATCGATACAAATATAGGGTGGTGCTTAACTTTTGTCGGAGTGTATATATATTAAAGTTAGTAATTAACTTGATGTTTACATGTCCAGTTCTGTAATAGTTATACACTGAGGTATAGGTGTTTCTGGATTAGAAACCCCGACGGCCGGAGGCCAGA
This sequence comes from Gigantidas platifrons, assembly GCA_002080005.1. NCBI lineage: Eukaryota > Metazoa > Mollusca > Bivalvia > Mytilida > Modiolidae > Gigantidas > Gigantidas platifrons. The sequence continues at coordinate 86,037 of MJUT01043960.1, read as the reverse complement.
GGGGTTTCTAATCCAGAAACATCGTATACCGAAGTGTATAACTAACTTACTCCCCATGTTATTCTAAATACACGAAATATTCATTACAAAATGTCATAAAAAACAAAAACAATATACACAGAAACATTAAATTTCATAAATCGATACATTTTTGTGGTTTCCCCATTGGGTACCTCTTCTATAAAGATAGATTGAACGACTGAGTTGTATTAAGGATTAAACAGATTAATTGGTTAATAATGAGAGATGTTATTCTATATGTACCTGTATTCATTTGATCTTCAGGAATGGTAGACGTGTTATATTAAACTGAAATTTTTGTAGAAAATGAATATTAACCATATTGTCACAAATATTATGCAGAACTGCTAAATAAAGTAAGTAAGAATATAAGAATATATGTTGAATATGACAAAGTATTTTTCTACCAATAAACTGTCCCGTTTTAAGTGCTCATTTAACAGGTCAATGTTTTTTGCTTTGTTTCTTAAAGGCTTGGATCCAGACAATTTAAAAAGGGGTTTCAGAATAAAAAAAAACCAGATAATAACAGTAATTTTCGACAATTTTCACATAATTTTAATAAAT
>MJUT01043960.1:64952-85340 GCA_002080005.1 Gigantidas platifrons | reverse complement strand
TTTTTTTCCCGATTATTTATTATTATTTAGTTTTCTTTAACGATTGCTTGGATTTTTTTTCAGACTATACTTCATTAACTAGATCTTTATGTTTTCTTTTTCAGTTTTTCAATATCCAGTTTTCGTGTTATCTTCAGCTGAGTGGTCATTAATTACTTCATTGTTGTAGGCACAATAGGCCGTTTCCAGAAACCCCTGTCGTCCCACCCTGTGAACACATGCTATTGTTCTTATAACAATAAAGTAATTCATAGAAAGGCAGTTTCAGAGATAGAATGCGTATGGTTTAACAATAGACCTGGGGTGTACAATTTTAGTATATTGTTGATTGACTTTAACTTTCTAATGCGAGTACTCTGATTTCTACTCACTTTTGTCCATTGGTCATACTATTTTGTGAATAGTAATTTTTCTCTACTTCTTACCAGTTTAATCTTGATATTTGGCTATATAATCTCTGTAGCTTAATTATATACAATACAATATTTTATTAAAATCTCATCTCTCATTACAATTATAATACAATTTCAAACATAAACTACAACATATATTAAAACGAGAGCCATTCTGTATAGAATTATAAGAGACTGTTAAGGCAAATAACAATAATAAAATATATATATACACACAAAGAATAAAATTATGTACAATATAAAATATTTCTTCGAGCATTTAAAATTAAATAACAGGTTTTGGCACATATTCTTATCATATTTACATCCGAAAATAAAAACACTTATTTCTGAGTATCATTAAAAGACATAAAATCACTTTTTACATTTTGAGCTAAATAAAACAACTCTTCTCTAAAATCTGTATATAATGGACATTTCAATAAAACATGCGCTTCATCTTCAACAACATTTTTACATTCATTGCACACTCTTATTATATTGTCAATGCGGAACATATTGAACTGAGAGAAACATATAGGCCGTCGCCAGCAATTATAAGCAAGGTATTTGTACATTTATTTATTTCATTCTCTAAAGTTAAATTGCTAATTATTGTATCTTTTTGTGTGAATATTTGCAATAAGAATAAATTATTTGATTCTTATTTATTATAAGTTTTCTAATTGATCTGAATATATATTTTAAACATTTTCAGTATAATGTTCACAAACAGAGACTCTGGTTCACAAATAAATTTCTTGTATTGATACTTGTTATAATGAGTAGCTTTCAGTTACGCTGTGTGTTAAATTGTTTACATTTATAGTTGTCTTTTTTTATATATAAATTGATAAGTGATTTATTGTATTATTAATATAATATTACCATTAAATTTAAATGGTATTATGGAACAAATACAAAATTATAATTGTATCATTGTACTTAAGGTGGTACCATACACTTCAGGTAAAATTTGATCTGCTCGTTTAATTTTCTTTTTTTTCTTTTTTTTTTTGGCAGTGTGTTCGACTATATCCACTGTAATAAATATCAAAATCTTAACAAATTCCAACCAACAGACTCAGAGCTATAAATTCACTAGCCACATAGCAGCTTTTCTCTCTGCGGTTTTGATCACCGAGATGCTTGAAATCTGCATACAAACATCATATGATCAAAACATTCAACTGATTTTAAAGAGTTATCTCCCTGTAGTGTATGATAACCTTTTAATATGTAATAATTTGTGTATTTCAGATCTGGCATTGCCTTTATTCTGATGTAATTAATAAAGTATTTATAAAAAGTTCCGCATTCATTTTTTAATAATAATAATATTAATATGTTTATTAACAAAGCACATAAATGCTATTGCAGTTACATAGATAATGCAAACAAAAAACAGCATGACACAATGCATAAGAGGAAAACATAGAAAAGGTCAAACATTATTTATGTATACATATTTATGTTTATATATCATTCGTAAAGTACAAAAACATATGAAATTATTTCTCTTTCAATATAAAATTCCTCCGGTTCCAACTGTCTCTCAAAAAACAAACTAATTTATAAATGACTGATTTTCTATTATTTTTCATCAATGACACAAATGTATACATACTTGGCCATGGACAGTAATATCTGGGTAAATACTCAAGTCTAAGTTGTCTATAAGCTGGACATATCAAAGTAAAATGGTATTCATTGTCTATGCATTGCATGGTACAACATGCGCAAACCCTTTCATTCCTGGGTTGATTATTGTATCTACCGGTCTCAACATTGAATTTTAACACACCATAACTTAAAGGGCACCGGACATCAAATTATCAAACATCTTTTTCAGATTAATACTGCATCAATATTTCTTATACATTCTGTGTATGAACTCTACAGTATCTAATTATCCTCGTGGCGTCTGATAACAGTGTGTGTACACACTGATAAATCTGTTTACCGCAGTATGCATGTTTTTAGCTTGATGATGACGCTCACGTGATGTGTACGTCACAATTCCTGTACTCTAATCTATGATGAAAGAAACACTGTATATAAATAGATATATTAGAATGATTTGTTACTGGTTGAAGTTGTTAGAAACTGATAATTGTATTCTAAAGAACTTGTATGAAGATATGTATCTAGTTTTTTTTTAAACTGAATGACAAACTAAACTGGTCATGTAAAATACGCAATATATTATATACTCATGGACAAAACAAACGTTGCAATATAAAAATATTGATAAAATATTTTTTTTTTATCGGAAAGATATTTTCTCTTTATACCAATGTTTACCTGGTTGAATTGATTTTACAGGTAAGGTAAGATTTGCCTGAAACTCATTAGAGCATTACGTTATCGAACACAGTCGTATGCGTTATTTTCGCGCCAAATGTCGTGCACGTGCAGGTGATTTGTGTCATATTTGTACCCAATTGACAGCTGTTGGTATCAGAAGTAAGAAAAACAGCCCTTTTCCCCCAATCTGCTCTTCAAAACTTCAAAACATAATGCCCCGTTTAGACAATGCTAGCAGAGAGAGGGCAATAGGAATGCTGCAACTCGGTGCTACGCAAGGTGACGTTGATAGACGTTTTATAGTTGCAAGAAACACCATTTGGAGATTGTGGAACAGGTATAAAACCATAAATTAAACTGCTGATCGCCCATGATCTAGTAGACCAAGAGTAACAAACAACAGACAAGACAGATTGATCAGGTTACGTCATTTACGCAACCGAACTGAAAATCCGTCCAATACTGCCACTAGTATTCCTGGTCTACGCCGCATTAGTCGGAGAACTGTTCAACGTTGCTTAGCTGATGCTGGACTTCGTGCGAGGAGAACGTATCGGAGTCCCATGTTGACACAACGTCATTGTCAACGTCGTTTAGAATGGGCAAGACGTCATTTGCGATGGCGACTGGCTGACTGGCGACGGGTCCTGTTCACTGACGAATCCCGTTTCCTGTTACGTCGAGTAGATGGGCGGACAAGAGTCTATCGTAGACGTGGTGAACGTTTTGCTGACAATTGTGTTCTTCGTCACGACCATTTTGTCGGGGGAAGTGTAATGATATGGGGCGGAATTGCAGCAAATAGACGCACACATCTTGTGACAATCAACGGCAGTCTTAACGCCGAAAGATACAGAAACGAGATCCTAACACCTCATGTGCTACCTTTTATTGCAGCAAATGGAGCTACGTTTCAACAGGATAACGTTCGGCCGCACGTTGCAAGGGCCAATATGGACTTTATGCGTCAAAATAACGTTGATGTACTGCCTTGGTCTGCCCTTTCGCCAGATCTTTCACCAATAGAACATCTTTGGGACCAATTAGACCGGCAAGTAAGGAGAGCATAGCAACCGGAAACGCTAGACCAACTCCGTATTGCCTTGGAAGATGAGTGGCAGCGAATTCCTATGGAGTCAATTAATCGCTTAATTGCGTCTATGCGTCGACGTTGTCAAGCTGTGATCGATAATAGAGGCTCTTTCACCAGATATTGACTTTGTAAACTTGCACCTTGATTATGTCAAGTAACAGAGTGTAACGTTAGAAATTGTGGACATAATGTTTCTGCATATACTGATTTTTCCATGCTTTAGACATTGCAGATGTAATTTTAGACAAGTACATATATATCCTATATTGTATAACAAAATAAATTAATTTATATATTTATATGTGCAACGTTTCTTTGTCCATGAGTATATATAGATATCTGGTTGTCACAAAGTGTTGTGAATACCAAGTTATTTTTAAATGAATTTAAGCAAAGAGTCATTGATAACGATATAGCTGAAGGTTTATCCTTTTTTGAAAACTCGTCAAAATGTAATTTGTATCAATATATCCATGCTGGCCATAATATGCAATTTTATTTAAATCGTCATGTAAATAGTTTATATAAAACATGTATTACTAGATATAGAATAAATTCTCATGTATTAAATATAGAATCTGGTAGGTATTTTAATATTGTCAGAAATGAACGTATATGTAATATGTGTAATAAACAATCTGTCGAAGATGAATACCATTTTATTGAATTCCTGAGAAAATTTGGCAAAGGGTGTGAGGACAGCCTATGGTCCCGAGTGAGTCAAGGGCAATATCCATTTGAGAGGTCCAGGGGAGCAAAGCTCCCTTCCGAAAACGATTTTGAGGTTTTTAAGTTGATTTTTGGGTGTGCTTCCTCTGTGCAAAACGTCCGAGTTATTTATTCAACGGCATTTACAGTAACATGACTTACGATTAAAAGAAAATAAATATTAAACTTAAATATTTGTCTGAGAAATTCGGAAATTCCGGAGAATCTAACAGCTTTCCCGATAGCCCGGTAAAGGGTCAAAATTACTGAGGCTCCGGGAGAAATCCGGAGCATTGGCATGTATGCAAGAGCGGCATTGAAGGATGATGCTATTCCTGATATTCCTGATATTCCCATTGTAGTGAATGACAATTATCCTGCCCCTAAAAACCTAGAAAAGCTTTCGAAAAGAGAGGAAAGAACGAGGTATATATGACAAGACATAATAAATTATGGTCTCTCTCGCTTATACAGATTATCAGTATTAAATCTTTTGTAAGTTTTAGTCCCCTTCTTCTAATTTGAAAGGATATATTTTTAATATATGGACCAAGATTTTTTTCACTCACGCGTATGAGCTAATTGACCCATGACTTGAAAGGTAGGACAACACATCAATTCTGCTTTTTTTTCCATTATAAACTATGTACCCTGTTTTAATCCCATCGAAAAGATAGAGGAAATACTTCATTTTGAACCCCCCTCTGTTGATAGAATAAGCATAGACATACATTGAAAAGAGGGTAAAAAAGAAATCTTGTCAAGATCGATTATTATCAGTTGTTTTTTTACTTGAAGCATTTTTTATTTTCGTAAAATTGTAGACAGGGTTTTTTGCAATGATCTGTTTAAGAAATGAATAATAAATAAAATATTAAAAAAAAACTTGAATAATTTTGTACTTTGCAAAATTTTTGTTTCCAACTTAGATTTCGAAAAAAACGTTTCAATATTTGTGTGCGGACATACAGTTTTAGAGAATTATTTCAACGTAAATAAGGCTTTGTTTATTGAGATATATGTATAAAAATCCCTTTCCGGACACGCTTCATATGTTTGTCTAGTGAAGGTATACATAAAGCATCTTCATCGTCAATAGTGTCGTTTAAATCCATAATTTGTGGTGTTGTTTACAAGTGAAAGTGCGTGTTGCTATAAATGATCAGCAACTGTGACGTCACGCTAACTTTTGTGCACTACCTTATTAATTGTCGGCAGTTTCCGGAGATCATCGGAGATTTATCAAAACGTGTGTGAAATGTACATTCCTACAGTAATTTGGTAGAGATAACTGCTATGCCGTTGTTCTCTTTCATTTAATTCTGACATTAACAAATGAAAAACAAAAACAAAATTTTCATGTCCGGTGCCCTTTAAATACGACAACAATTTAACATTAATATTTTTCGATAAATATTCTTCCATTACAAATTATGTTACACTTTTCAATAGTACTATGCCAGCTCTGATAAATCTGGTCTAGAAGGCGTGTATTCAAAACATCAAAATTGATATTCAAATTATCTTGTTCATACCATAAGTAGTTAAATCCAAGTTGAAAAAGTAAATTGCGAATATTTGTTGCCCAATTAACTTTACCATTATTACAATCTGCAACAAGAATTCTATATATGTCAAATACCATATTTGGTTTATTAGTCACAATATTAATCCAATACCTCAATAACCTTTGCTTTCTTACAATGTACATAGGAAAATGGCCAATATCTTCAATAATACAACAAATAGGGGTATGTTTTGGAACTTTTAAAACAAATCTACAAAATTTATTATGAACCAGTTCTATTTCACTGGCATGATGGAAACCCCACACCTCCGAGGCATAGTTCAAGATTGACGAAACAATGCTGTCGAACATATCACATTGTTGTTCAGGTACGATATGGGCAGATTTTATTTTATTCAACAGAGAAGCTAGAGCTCTTCCACCCTTCCCAGCTAGACGTTTTTGAGTCTGACGAAATTTACCATTGTAGTGAAGAAACACACCAAGATAACTATAGGCGTGGACAACATTAAGTTCTGTATTGTCGTAGTATCATGTGAAGTTTACTCTCTGCATTCATTTTATTGAGGACCTGATTAACACCCCACTTGGTCATAGTAGCTTCCATTATAACATTACATCACTCAAATTTTCCTATAAGCCTGATTGAATACATTATTAAAGATACGATCTTACTTGTCAATATAACATTTGTTGCCTATAACCCATGGGTAATTTCGACTCGTTCCTCTCCTTTTATTTTAATTTTTGAGGACATACTTTCCTTTAAAATGTTATTTGATTGGCTGGATAAAAAAAAATGATACCATGATAAATATAAATTTTTTGTAAATGTTTACTTTTCAGGGAAATTCCAATTTATACTGTTTACACTCTATTAATAATATTAGTATATAATAAACCGAACTTGTTTGTCATATTATATAAATTTACCGTTTTCAAGAAAATTACAATTTATACTGGTTACTCCTGTGTCATTTTAAACAAAATTACACTCTATATTAAATTACCAGAGAGACATTTCTGATATTAGTAAACCGGTCAAATCTAATCAATGGGCAAAGTTGGAATTTAATATTCTATAAATAGAAACTATATGGATTACATTTATACAATTGGTTTTCCCCTTATCTATTATTTATCTTTATGCACGTGTATTATATTAATTTTTTATGTTTTGTGTATTTCTTTGTTTGTATTCTCAATTCTTCAGAATACTTTTTTTTTTCGTTATTTATCATTTCAAACTAATTGTGATTTTTGAGTCATGTGATATATGCAATCTACTTGGTCAAGGTCATGTCAGTATTATTATTAGCACAAGATGGCCGCCCCCAGTGCAGCGAAGTTCTGATGTTTATTTCAGACACCAATGACTAGTTCTCTCATGAACAGATACTACAAAGGGTCAGCCATCGCATATAATGAACAAAATGCTGTAAAGAATGGTAAAGCAAAAATTAGAAATCTCTTTTATTATCAAAATAACTCGCACTATAAACAAACTGTATTATACTACATTCTATTAATAGGAAATATTGAATCAAACCCTGGTCCAAACATTGTATCGGGCAAAGCTAATTTGAAAAATGGTTCACTAAAAATTGCACATATTAATGCATGCAGTTTATTACCAAAAATTGACTTGATTGAATTAGAAATGTCAAATAATGATATCATACTTGTATCAGAAACACATTTAAGTCAGAATATTGACAATGAGGATATCCAACTAAGGGGTTTCCAAAACCCAATACGTGTTGACAGGAACCGCCACGGTGGCGGAGTGACAATTTTCGCCAAACCTAATATTTATATGTGTGAAAAGCCTGAATTTCACACTACCGAAATTGAAATCCTTTGGTTAGAAGTTATCATAAATAATTTAAAAGCGATGGTTGGAGTTATTTATAGACCCCCACATTCAGATGTATCATATTGGCTGAAATTGGAAAACAATATCCAGCCTATATTAGATTTGAATATTCCTGTAATACTTGGAGGTGATTTAAACATTGATATGTTGGGTAATCCGTGTGGGCACCTTAAAGACATTCTCACACGTCTAAGCTTGGAGAATGTAGTGTGGGATCCTACACGTATTACCCATACATCAGCTACATGTATCGATTTATTTATTACAAACATACCAAATCTTATACTTGATATTAAAGTTTCTCCAAACTTTTGCATTGACCACTGCCCAGTCAGTGTAGATATTAATATCAAAACTAGTAAAGAGCAGTGTTATAAACGCACAATTAGAAAGTATGATCAGGCTGATTATAATTCTATAATCCATGATATGGAAGGCAAGAATTGGAGTGCTCTCTTTGAAAATAAAACTGTCAATGAGAATTACTCCAATTTCCTTTCTAATTTAAATGAGGCGTGTGATAAACACATACCTACAAAAACTGTAGTTATTATACCAGCTGATAAACCGTTTATGAATAGCTCTATAAGGAAGGCGATTCGAAGGAGAAATCGCATTCATTATAGAGCTAAGTCTACCAACAACCCAGATCATTGGTCACAATATAGACATTTGCGAAATGATGTAATAAGATTGGTAAGAGAAGCCAATACTGAATATAAAAATAAACTTACTTCTCAATTAATAGACAAAAGTATCCCACCAGGCAAATGGTGGATAATTGCCAAATCAGTTTGTAAACTAAACAAGTGTAATAAAGTTTCACCCCCTATAAAACATGAAGGTAGAATAATAATTCATCCCTCAGAGAAATGTGATATTTTTAATAAGTACTTTGCTGAAATTTCAAATATTGAAAATGAACCAAATCTCCCGAATGAAGACTTTGCCCGTGCCAATACTTGTCCTGATTTATTGATTACTGAACAAGAAGTAAAAGACCAATTAGAAATACTGAATAACTCCAAACCAAGTGGTCCCAATGGTATTGCACCCAGGACTTTACGCAGTGTTTCTCAATGCCTTATTCCCCCCTTACATTATTATTTAATCAGTCATTGCAATGTGGACAACTTCCATATATTTGGAAACGCTCACACGTAAGCCCTATTTACAAAAATAAAGGGACTGCATCCGACATTACAAACTTTCGACCTATTGCCCTTACTTGTGTTCTGTGTAAAATGATGGAAAAAATAATTGTGAAACATTTGCATAACTATGTATTAGAGCATCATATTATTACAGAACACCAGTCAGGATTCCAACCAAAAGATTCTACAGTAAACCAACTTGTATATATTTACAACACTATTATCAGTAACCTTGATATTGGCTAAGACATAAGGTTTATATATTGTGATATTTCTAAAGCATTCGATAGGGTTTGGCATACAGGACTTTTATACAAATTACGCAAAATTGGTATTGATGGAAATTTACTAAGTTGGGTTACAGATTACTTAGATGATAGGAAACAAAAAGTGGTCTTCGATGGTTTCTCATCTGGGTGGGAGGAAATTGATGCTGGGGTTCCCCAAGGGTCAGTGTTGGGCCCTTTCCTGTTCCTTATATGCATAAACGATATTGTTGATGATCTTGACTGTAATATCAAACTCTTTGCTGATGATACCTCTTTTTATGTAATAGTCGATGAAAAAAATTATATACAAGCTGCAGATTTGTCTCATGGTCACAAAACTGGGCTATTCAATTTAATCCTAATAAAACTGAATCAGTTTTGTTTACTAGACGAAATTTAAATAACCCTCCAGTTTACTTTGGGGATATGGACAACAGAGTGACTGATGTTAATACTCACTGTCATCTGGGTCTGGATCTCCATAGTAATTGTAGATGGGGCGATTATGTAAGTAAAATTTATAAGAAAGCATGTGACAGACTGAAAATTCTTAGAATGCTCAAATATCAAGTTCAGAGAAATGTATTGATTAATATATATTTGTCATTCATCCGACCGATACTAGAATATGGAAATGTAATTTGGAACAATTGTACTCAAAATGAAGCTAATCTATTCGAAAGTGTTCAGGTTGACGCAGGCAGGATAATTACAGGGTTGAGAGTAAATTCATCCAGATCTAAATTATATAGTGAACTTGGCTGGAAACCCCTTTATAAAAAGAAGAGAGAAACAAAAGTTGATTCTACTATATAAAATAATAAATGGTTTAACTGCGGACTATATGAATGATATGATCCAACCATACACAGAAAATATTCATGATTATAATTTACGACAACAAATATCGGGGGACAATTTTAGACTACCCTTTTGTAATACTGCCTCATATAGCAAAAGTTTCATCCCTAGTACGTTACGACTCTGGAATAGTCTGCCTGCCTCTACAAAGTCAAGTCCTTCTCTTAATATATTTAGGACAAGACTGAACTCTAGTACAAATGCCTCACGTAAATATTTACATATAGGTGACAGAAAAGAAAATATCATACACTGTCAGATGAGGAATGATGCTAGCAATCTAAATTTACATTTGCAGCAACATCACTTATCTGACAGACCACATTGCAATGATCCCTGTGAAAGCCCCTCCCATTATTGTATGCACTGCCCTTTATATAATATTCATAGGCAACAACTTGTTGATTCCTTTAATGAACTTAACATAGAATTTACTATTCAAACCATTCTTTATGGAAGTGAAACCTCTGATTACAATCAGAATGTAAAACGTTTTCGCGCAGTACATTCCTTTATTAAGCGGAGCAAACGATTTGAATAATAATATAGTAATACAAATCTTAAAATGTTTAAACATTTTAAACTGTAACAGTATTTTCACAAATGATGGACCATGATTGCAAATATCAGTACTTTACCTCTCACATGACTAAATTAACTTATTGATATTCTATTTATGATTTATGTTGTTTTATAAATATATTACATGTGTCATAAATCTCATATTTATACTATGATTACCTACTGCATGCTAATAATAATAAAAAAAATAATTCTGAAATGAATTCTTCAAGTATTTAAATTAGATTAAGGGGTTATAAATCTTGCAACATCTTACACTTGTAACACTTTTAGAAAGCAACTAAGTGTATTTAAAAAAATTGTAGATCTCATACATTTGTATCAGCCAAATTGTCGATAAAACCTAATCAATGTTAATTACTTATCAAAAACTGAATATATGAGATTTCTGACTGCTATTGTATACTCGAGTTTTCCCTTTGAGTATGGTATTCTATATTGTGTATTGTAAATTATTAACAGCATGCATTGTTGATTGTTGCTGCTACCTTGTGTATGGAGAGGATTTATATAGGCTATTGCCTGCTATCCAATCCATTTCATTTAATTATGAATAAAATATGCTTAATTTAATTAAATTGGCTGTTAATCGGAGTGTCAGTACTAATCATTTTGAATATTCTTAAATGATCTGTCAATATATATTTCCAAATAATGAGAATTCATGAAAAAATTTCTTAACATCATGAAGGATCTATTACAAACCTTTTTTAAATGATTTTGTGACTATTAACAACAAAGATAATACTCATTTAAACAAATAAAATGCTTTATAGATGGAGTATACTTACTTGTTTCTATAGGTTTGGCCTTTCCTCTATATCGATCCTATCTGGGGTTAAATTACAGGTATGTCCTGTCACTAAAAACATAAACAAGTGTTTCACCATTGTTGTTGAACAAGAAAACACTTCACCACAAAATATTTGTGCTCACATATATTACAGAGTAGTTGGCAATGAACATTTTAAGCATAAGTACATAAAGATTCTCAATATATTGTTTGTGTTGTGTATATGTAATACATTTGATGTATTATTTGTACATGGAAAATATGCTTTGTTCACAAAGATAAAGATACGATTGCATAATGAGTGAAAATAAGGGGCCAAAAATACAAGTTGTTTACAAGTTTTGATTATGGACAATTAGAGAGAGGTCATGCCTGACGTTCTAAATGATATACATACCTATATCAGGGCTATCGAATTAGAGAATAGTCAGTCAGAAAACAGGTGGAATATAGCATTGTATTTGAATATATTTACATCAGTGAAGTCACATACTATAAACAATTCCAACAGACGACAAGGAAATTGTGTGGATTGGAATCAAAATATATTATAATACAATAGGAATTCCATCACATAGGAAAGGAATCGAACTAATTCCGGAAAGGAAAAGGACATTTATTTCAATGGATATAACTGTGAATATTTAGGCCAGGGGTGCATTCAACATCGTAGCTGCTAGGTTGAGCTACGTAGAAAAATCCTATTGAACTGAAAGCTAGCCTAGCCGCTACATAGCTCTCGCTAACTTAAAAACATTCTACTAGCTTTTGAATCCAAGATGGCGGATAAAACTATATTGATTTCGTGAGGTAAAAATAGTGGCATTGGCCATTGCGGGAAGTGGCAACGCTATTAATACGGATGATAATTTATTAAGGTAACTAGACAAATACGTTTAGCTAAAATGTCCCAAGAAATATATTCCATATGATTGGCGCCATATTTGCTAGCACTGCTACGTAGCTAATCGTTCAATAACGTTATTGCTATTTTACCTAGCAGCTAGACTAGCTGCTACGATATTGAATGCAACCCAGTTGTTGACTTTAGCAATTTGATTTTTTTTGTTATTTTATTAAAGCAGAGAAGCTTAATTGATTCTGTTACTAGAATATTCTAGAAAAATCATTATGTAACATATGCAATACAATTCTCCATCCTCAAGTTTTCCTTTCTTTCCAGTTTGAAAAAAAAAAGATTTTGACACTCCAAAGCAAAATATTATTTTCTTGCCTTCTTTATTGAATCAAATACGGACATAAATCAATGTAAGACGAACACAGTGCATGCAATAGTAGATAATTTGCACTTTTCCGACTTTTATTCTAAAATGATACATTTTACAGGAGTTATTTCCCTTTAAGGTGGGGAAAACGATCCCCTTTCATGCAAAGTTCAATGAAAATAACATGATTACCCCATCATCTAAAAAAAACTTAATGTTGCAACACCTTGTGAATTTTATATTTCCTATAAAATTGAATTTGTTTTTACAAATTTCGAATAAATACAGATTATGTGAAAATAATACTCAAATTCTCTTTTCCCTCATTTTTCTTGCTAGACCGGATACCATTTTGACCACCGTAAGGGAAATAACTCGTATTATAAAAATATGATTTTAGAATAAAATAAGGAATAAGCAAATTGCCTGTTGGCAATGAAGACATGAAAATAACGAACACCAATTAGAGATGTTGTCTAAACAAATCTTACAGTGGTGGAAATAATCACTTATCTATATAAAATCTAATTGTAAACAAATTGTATTTACGACGTTTAAATCAACCACATTTGGAGTGTTTAGTTGTGCTTGCACGTCCGTGGAATTATCGATACTATATGCTACACACACTGCATTTTACAGATTTTCAATTAACAAAATTCCATGATAGAGATTATTTGTTACATGACAAACAAGGTAAACGAAACAATTGGCTCTCCTGACAAAGAAGATTCATTTAGTGCAAATAGTAATATATGTTAAATTTTGCTCTTCTATGACTTGAAACCAATATATTCTGGGTCATTTATTGAATCTTCACATCACAATTCTACTACATACCAAATTTAATTACATTTACATTCTTAGTTCTTAAGAACATTATTGATTATTTTTCCCTCCCATTCCATTACAACCTATTTCAAACACATTTGAATCACAAGGGTTCAGAGACCATATATCCCCAGGGTGTGAACATGAATATGTCGCATTCTCTATCCAGAGTTGTCGTTCCTGCTACGCTACACTCCATCTCTGTCAACGCTCATTTTACAAGATTTTTGTAATATTTAGAAACCGTAAAAAAAAATGTACTTAAAATTGTTTTAATTATTGCAAATATCAATAAAGATGAAAATAAATCACTCATTTCAAATCAATTCTCTCTTAAAAATGATTTGTGATCGTTTTTAACTTTTTAATCTTTACCTCCGCAAAATAGTGGGGTGGGATCATTTTTTAAGAGAATTGATTTGAAATGAGTGACTTATTTTCATTTACAATAATTAAAACAATTTTAAGTACATTTTTTTACGGTTTCTAAATATTACAAAAATCTTGTAAAATGAGCGTTGACAGAGATGGAGTGTAGCGTAGCAGGAACGACAACTCTGGATAGAGAATGGAATATGCCGATGCAAATAATGATACATTTCATGTTTTACCTTTCCTCCCATCGCATTCTATTTTAAACGTTGGACCCTTAATAATCAGATCCCATGGAAATTGATGTTTTCATGTATATTAAATTCAATCGATATTTGTTTGATATGTTATGGCATTAAAAATGACAGCTTCATCAATAATGTTTTAAATTGCTATTTCAAATGTATCCTATTGCAGCAGACGTAAAACTGCTAGCTCACAGGTTCTGATTCCACAACCCGTGTTATTTTCATTTGTACAAGCTTGCATCTGTGTATCATAATGATGATTCATGACATTTAAAATGCAGCTCCATTACTGGTTTAAAAAAATCCTTTTTTTATTTCCCTAGTGTTTGGACTCCCATAGGCCCTGGAATCTTTGTTTGTATAAATCTAAATATAAATATCATACTGATTCTGCAAATAATATTGAGGGAAAAAGCAATTAATCGCCTCCTTTTAATTCCACTTATAGGCATTCTCCAATTAAAGATCAGCTTCATTGGTACAAAGCTGAATACCTGTTTCGAGAAACCATCAATGGTAAGAAGTAGAAGAGTTTGAAGTTACCAAAGGGGTAATCAGAATGCGTAAGTTTGGTTCTATTGGTTCTCTATTTCTGGAGGAGAGGATTAAATAGTGAACAAGTTAACGACGGACATACAGATCACGGACGCAAAGTGATTACAGACGCTCAGGTGACATGTGGCCAGATGAGCTAATTAATAAGGACCAGTGTAATGGGTATTGGCCTATTATTTATATGATTACATACAAACCTTTAACTTCTACAGTTACCTCAACCTCACACTCGAATATCAGACCTCTCTTTGGTACCTCTCTATTGACCACAAAAGCTTAATGTAAGAACAAATATTATCTAAATTAGTGAGAAAATACATTAAACACAAATGTACATAGATTAATATACCACCTTTTCAATATATATTCTGTAATTACCCTGAGATCCTCATATCAGACCGAGGAGTAACCGAGTGCTGATATATGCCAAGGAAAACACAGAGTCGATATGGATATTCGGAAATAAAATATTGATAAAAGGAAGTATATTTAAGAAAAAAAGTGAAGTGATAATTTAATATCTAATTAATGTTAAAAAGTAAACAACAAGTACGAGTATCAAGATCTGAGTAAATCAACTTCCTGTATTGTACTCAGTTTTGTTCACATAATCAAATATATTAAATGTAAAATAGGAAATGTTAGCGTTGGAAACATGGAACGCTTTATCGCAGGATGTTGGTTTTGACGGTCATTTATATGTTCTCATTATCATATAAATTCCATTGGTATATATAAAGTTTACTGGTACGTTATGATTATCCTATATGTTTTGCTATTGATCATTTAGCTAAACCGGCATACAGTATACCTTATTAGTTACGCTTTCATTAATAGTGACTTACCCTTTTCATCCATATAATCTATGCCATCGCTAACCTGCTCAATGTTAGACAATTGTTCTAATATAGATGAATCAATTCCGCTCTTGAACAATATATCTATGAACATAAATACAACAGAATCCCCCAGTCCTAGTATATCTACAATCATGACAACAATTCTCTCTTCTGCACTTTCTGAGCATTGACTATACAACTCCTCAACCACATTTCCATGTAAACCATATCGGCTGATAATTTCGTCCTTGATATATTCTAGATCTACTTCATCAACGATACTCTCTTTGTGTTTTCTAATGTTTTTCTTTAACAACGCTGCATCTACAATTCAAATCATTTTATACAACTTTAACAAGGAAGATAATTCATATTTTCTTCTAAAATAGTTGATGGGATATTCTTCCATACATTTTTGTACAATACAATAAAATGGATACACTTATTTATTAACAACCGTATGTTCCGTTTTTGTTTTTGTTTTTGTAAAGCATTTGGTACAGAAAACAAAACAAAAAGAAAGAAAAAAAGACTGCAGAGATTCAGAAATAAAACAAACATTTATCAACCCTGGTGGTATTTTGTAATGAATCATGTAATAACATTATTGTAGCATGAATTGTAAGGTCGACTTGAAAAGGGAGCTAACTCTACTAAATCGTCATATATAGATGGCAGTCGCCATGTCATCAATATTCACTGCTAAACTATAATAATTGTGTTTCTATCATAATTATGGTCTATACATTATATAATACTGGAATGTAAACCATAGTCATAACACGTATTATTATACTTTATGCAAATTTCTTACATTATCCATTCATTTCATTGGACAAGCGGCATTTGTTAATTTTCACTAACCTTTCATAAGCACCGCCCATCCCTAGCAACATGTGATAATATTAGCAACGGGTGTTAATGCCTAAAATTAACACCCGCTGAGCCCGAAGTTTACCGATCCAGGCAAATTAATATCCGCTCCGGCCAAGGTTTACCGATTCTTATTTCCTCATCATTTCCGTTATCACCAGACGACCAAACCGTCAAGCGCTCGTCATGGCGTTTGTTGACATATCTCTGAATTAATTAAATAAATTGAAGCGTACACGAAGCCAAATGACGCCTGATCTTAACGTTTTAAACTTGAAGTCTTCATATGACGTCATGTTGTTAATGTTCCAAATTCGTCAACAACATTTCGCGAAATTTTAATTCGTGCGATTTTTAGAGAATGATTATGCAAGAATGATATATTTTTAATTACAATATTGAATTTAAGAATTTTAAGTATTGAACGGTATTAAAATTTAATGCCAAACATTTCAAACAACAACTGCACTGTAAATTTTAATGTTTTTTTCAAAATGAGAAAGAATACATTGGCTTGAAAATTATTTATGCAATAGTCAGAATATAGAAGCAAACATGTGATAATATTTATCAAAATATACTATTAGCATTTTACATTAATTGTTATAAACATTTTGTTATTATCTTGCTAAATTTGATGTTTTGTTGTTGTTAATGTAAGTAAACTATCTTAATTTATGACTTTTTATTTTTTTAACAATTGTCCCAATAACATAATGCACACGTTAATTATTAGGCATTCAGTATAATAAAAAATATACTGCCCTTGGATGAAGGTGTTACGGTGATTAACACACTCTGTGAAAAAATTATCACCCTCGACTTCGTCTCGGGTGATAATTTTTTCCATCGTGTGTTAATCTACCCTAACACCTTCATCCAAGGGCAGTATGTTTATAATGGTATGTTCAAACTCCACGCTTGGCTTTAATATGAAATGCATAACTGTAACTCAATTTTTTTTTATTTCTCTCAAAGAAAATCAAGGATTTCTTTTCGAAACGATTCAATTTAAATCAATTAAATGTTCTATGCGCCAGAGAGTCTACGTGTATTTTAGAATAATACATATTCATTTTTCAGTAAAGAGTATGCTCAATTATAAAGGCATGAATTTATTCTTGCTTTAAGACAATAATTCCATAATAGTAAAAAACAAGCATGAGTACTTTTAAATTTCCTTAAAGTACTAATCAGAACTTTACACAATAATAGTGATATTGTAAAGTGACCATAAGAGCAGAGCTGGATTAAGCTAGAGTGGGACCTGTTGATAAATGATAAAGAATTAAAGATACAGCTCCCTCGTCATTTAACAATATGCTTGGGATCGTCAGATGCCGATTTCAGTTTCCAAGTATTTAGAGTAGTGCCCTAAAAATGTGGGGCCCGCAGCATATGCTACTTTTGGTACTAGGTTAATCCGGCATTACATCAGAAAATGAAATAAAACGTTTTGTTTTACCTATCAACTGCATCTTCTGGTATAACTTCAATCTATTTAAGACAAAGTTCATTTTTTTATTTTCAAGTATTTTTATAAAAACCTCCATCAACTGATCTGATTCTTTTTCTACAATTTCCAAAAATTTGTCTGTTCTCAATTTTCTTTCAGGAATAATTTCTATATTAGCTTCCTTAAAATGGTCAAATCCCCTTTTAGAAAAAGCTTCTAAAAGTGTTAGTGGATCTATTTCTTCCTGTAGAAATGCTTTATTAGCATGTAAGAACTGTAATCGATTATCACCAGTTTTCACTACGAACTCCAATAGTGTTGCAGGCACTAAAACAAAAAAGACAGTTGAATTAAGAGTTTTGGGTATACAATAAATGAATACTGGCAACAATACAGGCAGTAAGTAAGGGTAATAACAAAATTACCGAACACAGAGCAATCTTCCAAAGGGAAAGTCAAAACTCATAAATCAATAAACAGACAAAATCAGTCAACAACCGGGACACTGAGAAACCGCAATGGCCCTGACTTGGTACAGGCATTTCTAAAGAAATGGTGGATTGAATCAGATTTTGCGGCGCCAACCTCTCGCTTCCATTACGGTTCAAAGGTTCCGGTTATCACTATAACAGCATTTATAACAATACTGGAACAAAATAGGTAAAATAGTAGTCAAACAGTACTAAATTCATTTAGGAAGGTATCTAATATATCTCGTGAACCATCACCATCAATAACTATGAGTCCTTTGAAGTATTTTAACTACGACAGTAAATGACAAAAACATTATTACGTCACACATTCACAGAAAATATGTTTGACATTGTAACCACGTATACCAAATCCTTATCTTTATACATTTTCACTATATGAAAATGTATCTTTTACCATTGTATCTGCAGAGACAGAATATATTCCGACAAGATCTTGATATCGGAATATCAACTTTTTAAGAGATCGAATAAGGCGAATCTTTTGATAGCCCTGGTCCAGTAACCTGTCTTTCAGACAAAGATGACGCTTCAGGAAATCAGAATAATTGCTACTAGCTCTTGCATAGCGAATCAATTGCGAGATGTAAACACCATATGAAGGAGAAGCTAGTATATTGCTGCACATATTAGGAAAATTTATGATTTTAAAATTGAAGTCGTCTAGTTTATCATAAATTTTAGTACTGAGTTGACCACTATCGTCAAATTCGAGGTATAAGTCCAAAAATGATGCGGACGAAGCTGTATCTGTGGTCTCTTTAATTTCCAGCTCTGGAGGATATATCAATGGCAGAAATTCTGCAAATCTAGAATTATTGATAGATAAAACGTCATCAATATACCTGTATGTGAAATTAAAGGCTCTAGCTTCATGGATCTTCTTATCTTTAACAAGTTTTTGAAGAAACTCCGACTCATATGAGTATAAAAATAAATCGACTAGAAGAGTTTATTACGTAATTAATATATACATATAATATGAGTAACCGCAGTCGTTTCATGTTTAACATTAAATTTCAACGCTTTGTTTCTTTTTATTATTATTTTTTTATATAAAAACAGGCGACATGTATTAATATTAGCAACTGCTGTGTTCATAATATTTTATCTCTGTTGTAGGTAATATTTACAATGCTTCTTGGGTGAACTGTTGTCTAATTCAATAATAAAATCAACAAAACAGTGACCAGATGGAATGCTGCTGTTAGCCTCATGACATGTAAATAACTCTTTTATCAATCTAACAAATTGTCCTCTTCAATAGAACAGTGGTAGAAAGAGGCAATGTCGATACTACCAACACATATACACGACCGCTCACTTTCCTGACTTGCTACAGACACTTCAATAAAAAGTGGCGGGCTAAGCTAGATTTATGGGACCAAGTGGTACATAGTAAACATATTTTCATTTCCGGCCTGGTAGGGTTATGGTTTATATTGTGGTGGTAAGTTTTATTGGTGTAAGTAATCTGGTCGGACGCTTCTCCAAATATGATTGTATCGAGTACAATACAGACACGATGACATTAATATTCTGTAACAGCTGCTATTTCCAGTTGGCATTGTCTATATCATCATATACGACGGATGCTACTGGTTGAGCATGATATGCTTACCCTTCCGGATCATTGAGTCAATACCCTGTTTTTAGTGAAGTTCGTGCTACTCAATCTTGAGTTTTCTCTGTACTGTTTTGTCCATCATTGTTTGCCGTTTTGTCTTTTTTCTTTTAATAATTGCATTTTCTCTCCGTCGAACTGCCATTTCTGTTGATCCCTTTGAGCTGCCGTTTCTGTTAATCCCTTTGAGTTGCTGTTTCTGTTTATCCCTTTGAGCTACCGTTTCTGTTTATCCCTTTGAGCTACCGTTTCTGTTTATCCCTTTGAGCTACCGTTTCTGTTTATCCCTTTGAGCTACCGTTTCTGTTTA
>MJUT01043960.1:43059-58695 GCA_002080005.1 Gigantidas platifrons | reverse complement strand
CATTTTACTTTCAAAACGTCACTTATGAATCACTTGACGACATCTATTGTTCAAAGTTCAGTACCGGCTATAACCCCCACGTGCTTGGATGACAGCCTCAACCCTGCATCTCATCCCTCCAGTTAGACGTCGGATATCCTGTCGTGATAGCTGCTGCCATTCCCGATGCAATGCTGCTTCCAACTGACGAATGTTTTGCACAGAAGGTTCCCGAGCCTGTATATGACGGCCTAACATGTCCCAAATATGCTCTATGGGATTCAAATCGAGGATCATGGCTGGCCAAGGAACAGAAGTCACGGCTTCGCTTTGGAGGTAGGCGGTTACTGCTCTTGACTGATGAGGGCTGGCGCTGTCATCCATATACACAGGCCTTGTAGCTAGTAGGTGGTTGTCGAAATGGGGGACAACAACTGGTTGCAAGACGTCTCTGATGTACTGATCACCAGTTAGGTTGCCTTGTATGGTGACTAAATCCAGCTTGTAGTCATGAGAGATACA
Organism: Gigantidas platifrons; assembly: GCA_002080005.1. Classification (NCBI taxonomy): domain Eukaryota; kingdom Metazoa; phylum Mollusca; class Bivalvia; order Mytilida; family Modiolidae; genus Gigantidas; species Gigantidas platifrons. The sequence goes on along the minus strand of MJUT01043960.1, from coordinate 58,194 downwards.
CCCCAAACCATTACTGAGCCTCCACCGTAAGGGACAGTTGGCTGGATGTTCCCTGGGCTATAGGCTGTATTTTTGTGTCTCCAAACCCTCATCTGGCCGTCGGTTACATGAAGCAGAGACCGGCTCTCATCTGACCAATGGAACTTGCGCCATGTCCTTAAATTCCAACCACGTCGTGTTAAACACCATGCCAAACGTGATCGTCGATGTCGGTCTACCAACAGTGGACGTTTAATGACTCTTAAGTCCCGTTGATTTCAGACGGTTTTTAACTATTCTTACTGGTTGCGAATGGCATCCGTATAACTAAACACTGCAATGCCCTGTCGTCACGATCAGATGTTACCCTTGGTCTGCCGGATCTTGGCAAGTCTTTCACATTGTAGGTGTGTGTGTGTTTTCTCACCAGTCGGCTGACTACAGTATAGTGGTAGCCCATCTGACGTCCAATAGCTTTGAAGGACATCCCAGTTGTATGCATGCGATTATTTGCCATCTTTGTGCTTCTGATATTCGCCTTCGTACCATGCTTACTGAGAATGAATAATTTTTTAAAACACCGGAATTAAATACATGTACCCAAATTCGAAGCGTGAACAAACAGAATTTTTAGTAATACGTGAGAGGCATGGTTCACGTGCATGACTAGTCGATATTGGACATAATGGTCACACCTGTGTGAGTACATCTTTTTAATGGAACATTGTTCTTGCTATAATCAATATAAATATTAGAATCTAAACTTAATGTAACTTATTATGTTTTAATATATCAAGGGGTGCTTAACTTTTTTCTTTGTGTATATATCTTGAATACCTTTGAAATCCAGATTTTACTATTTTTGAACGTGTCATGGGGTCATATCAGTAGTCATGTCTTAAAACAACCAATCACCGCCAAGCCTTACAAAAGCTGAGATATTAAAATCCAAGATTTATGTAGATATGTTTTCAGGTCGTAGTTTCAATAGTAGGTTTGTCAATTTGTCTGTTTGTTAAGATGTTACTGACTCTACTTAAGGTTTCTCTGTCTGTACAAACTGAAGTAACATAATCTGGATTGCTTAATTTAATACCGTTACCGACATTGCTTTATATAGCTATGCAGAACATGTCCTGAAAGATGTTGTCCGATTAGTCAAGATATTATTACTGTCATTCATATTGCAAGATATGAATAAAAGGTCACCTGACATTACCTCACACGGGACATGCAATAACAAACCTTTAAAAAATATATGAAAATGATGTACTATTAAATTGTCAAGTGAACAGTATGGCTGCTATATCGTGACAAGTTTACTGTCGCGTATGAACAGTGGACTACTATCATGACTATTGCAATGCAAATCACTTTCATTCGGCCAAATAATCTGATTATGACGTTGTGAACAATGAAGTAATATAGCTTGGTTTTATTACGACATTAATACCAATCGACTTTTTATGACGTTCTAAAAAGAGTTTGAAGATACCAAAGGGGTAATCAGAAGAATGACACAATGGCCAAAAGGACAAACAACGATCTACAAAACAGCACACAGAAAACCAAAGATCGAGCAACACGAACTCCACTAAAACAGAGGGTGAACTCAGGTGCTCCAGAAGGCTAAGGAGTTCCTGCTCCATTAGTGACACCCGTTTACTCTAGTTACAAAGTCGGTGAGAAGTCATGAATGAGGAAAGGATTGGGAAGTGTCTATGACACAGATATTCCGTAACGAATAACAAAGTCATGGTGGTGACCAAAAAAAGTGATTGCTTGAAATTTACCAATTGGAACCCTTGGTTCAGTATCTTCCTTGTTAACAGAAACACTTTATCAAGCAAATCCTGATAGAAAGTACAAGCTTTGGAATATCTGATCAACTGAGGGATAGATACTCCATACGCAGGTACTGCTGGAATGTTGCTGCATATAAATGACAAGTTGATAAAGGGAATTTTGAATCATCTCTATTGTCGTACAGTTTGGCTCTTAGCCGACTCTCATTGTAAATTCTAAGCAATCAATTAATATTGCCTGGTTTTATTACATCATTCAACCCAATCATTCTATAGTACTCTGTGTTTCCAAGTACCTCAGGAAAAATAGCTTGATTTATTGACGACTGCACTTACATTAAATAACTGTATGATATTACACTAAATGAAGTGATGTAATTGTATAATGTCTGTAATATTCTTCTGCTGTTTTTATCTTTTTGTACCTGTATTAAATTGGATATATTGGATATTCAATGTTCATGCATGTTACATTTTTGACACAATTTGATCGATGACAATAGTTATGACTCATATATTTGAAACACAAACTGACAAATTGTATGGATAAAAAAATTCAAACCTGATTGGTTCGGTGTCTTTTCTAGTGCATCGACGATTGTCTGATAATTATGTGAAACATTACACATTTCTTTCTTCAGAATAGTCAGTAGCAAATCGTAAGATCCGTTTTCTACTGAAGTTAAAACTTTATTCATAAAACACTCCGCCATTTTCTTCTCCCTGTTTGTTAAATTACAAATGTCGAACACACCGATCTCTAAAAAGTCGTCCAACAAATGTTGTGGCTTCTTCGGTTCCTTTTCAACGAGATTCCTGTTTGTTGGAGGTCGATGTCTACATTTCACAACATTTTTAACTGAAAGTAGAGGTACATTTTAATGAATGAATAAAATAATTTATCTAGTTTGTTATTCATTCTAACTAGTAATTTCAATACATTGTACCCCATGGACTTATCACATATTTCAGAATCTGATTTTAAAATGCTTCAAAAACTTTCATTGCCGCTATTTCGCACCCATTCTCTCTTTCAAATGTGTTCATACTTTTTGATTTTGCTTTCATTTTCGGACTTTGCTAGATAGACTTTTACACGATTTTGTTTTGCTATTGTAGGAAATGTTTCCTGAATGCATCTTTTAATGTTATTGTAGATAAAAATAAACGTTAGGAACAAAACCGGAAGGGCAATCCAGAAACAAAGGCAGCATTGTGCACCAGACACAGAACAAAGACAACCAAAACAATTAAACACAACAAAGATATGCAAAAAGATTAGCACCACGGATCTCACCAACGAAATGGAGTGAACACATGGGTTGGCGAAGTGTAAGCAGTTCCCGCTTAACATAGACAAGAGATGAATCCTCCCTACAAACAACTCGGAACAAAAGACGAACAGAACATCGGAACTAAGAACGTGAAGATATCTAATATAATTCCCTGGATAGTCAAAACAGAATTTCATGGGGATAATTCAGAAAAACTTGGACTCTGAAGTATAATTGTAACACGATATATAGAACAAAATCTGTGATATTGATGTCTAATAGAACAGAATTAATAACGAACCCACTACTTAAAACCGGGGGTGAAATCAAGAGACACGTGCAACATGCACATTGGACAAATGACATAAAACGAATATATGCTACCTAAGTTCAAAGAAGTATCACAAAATATAATGACGTCCAATTTTGTAGAATTAACTTGCTCTCTCTCTTGAGGAGGTTACTTGCTAGTAAAATAAATTGAATCGTCAGAGCTCATTGTGAGCTGTTTACTTGAATTATGTCAAATGGTAATATCAAATTTATTAGTAAGAAGAGTTGAAGATATCAAAGGGGTAATCAGAATCCGTAAAATTGCCTGTCTGGATGGAATACAATTTTGTATTACGTAGCACATCAAATGAAAACAAATCGTCTACAATCCTCAGCTGTGAATATCCTTATGGTAATGTCATGATATTATAACTCAACTATTTCTTTGCTTAGTATAACATTCTCTCCTGAAAAATATACTTTTATAATATGTGTGTGGTTATTTGCATCAAATCAGTCTAAATCCTTGTGTTTGGTGTATGGCTACAATATGTGTGTAATTGTGTGACTCATCTTATTTTGTCTTATTCTTATTTATGCGAAATGTTTATATCCAGATATTACAAAACACAAGTGGTCGTGATCGTATGGTAGTTGGATATACAACTACCTATGCAATCAGTGCCTATCACCACTGATGTTGTGGGTTCGAATCTCGATCAGGGCGAGATGTACAACATTATGTGATAAAGTTTGTCAGTGACTTGAGACAGGTCCGTGGTTTTCTCTGGGTTTAACCAACCAATAAAAGTGACCGCCACGATATACCTGAAATATTGTTGAAAGTGGCGTCAAACACCTCAAGCAAACAAAAAACATATAGGAAAACAACGATTATGTAACCCTAAAACAAATAGTTTCATGAAATTGATATAATAATAGGCAAATCAGAATGTGGTAGTAAGCCCCAATGTAACGTTCTGAGCAAACCCCATTTTTGTTTCAGTGCTGTTGGTTTGCCTATCATGATTGTAATTCATTTTACTGTTCTCATTGTTGGTATTTCAGTTTCATAGTTTCACTTGTGTCTTGCTATCAGGATTGTAATTTATTGTACTGTTCTCCTAGCTGGTATTTTTAGTTTCATAGTTTCACTGGTGTTTTGCTATCAGGATTGCAATTCATTATACTGTTCTCCTTGTTGGTATTTTAGTTTCATAGTTTCACTAGTGTTCTGCTGTCAGGATTATATTTCATTGTACTGTTCTCATAATTGGTATGTTTAGTTTCATAGTTTCACTGGTGTTTTGCTATCATGATTGCAATTCATTGTACAGTGCTCCTAGTTGTTATGTTTAGCTTCATAGTTTCACTGGTGTTTTGCTATCAGGATTATATTTCATTGTACTGTTCTCATAATTGGTATGTTTAGTTTCATAGTTTCACTGGTGTTCTGCTATCAGCATTGTAATTCATTGTACTGTTCTCCTAGTTGGTATGTTTAGTTTCATAGTTTCACTGGTGTTTTGCTGTCAGGATTGTAATTCATTGTACTGTTCTCCTAGTTGGTAGTTTTAGCTTCATAGTTTCACTGTTGTTCTGCTATCAGGATTGTAATTCATTATACTGTTCTCCTAGTTGGTATTTTAGTTTCATAGTTTCACTGGTGTTCTGCTGTCAGGATTATATTTCATTGTACTGTTCTCATAGTTGGTATGTTTAGCTTTATAGTTTCACTTGTGTTATGTTATCAGAATTGTAATTCAGTGTACAGTTCTCCAAGTTGCTATTTTAGTTTCATAGCTTCACTTGTGTTATGTTATAAGAATTGTAATTCATTGTACTGTTCTCATAGTTGGTAGTTTTAGTTCCATAGTTTCACTAGTGTTTTGTTATCAGGATTGTAATTAATTCAACAGTTCTACTAGTTGGTATGTTTAGCTTAGTAGTTTCACTTGTGTTTTGATATCAGGATTGTAATTCATTGTACTGTTCTCATAGTTGGTATGTTCAGTTTCATAATTTCACTGGTGTGTTGCTATTACGATTGCAATTCATTGTACAAGTCTCCTAGTTGGTATGTTTAGTTTCATAGTTTCACTTGTGTCTTGATATCAGGATTGTAATTCATTGTACTGTTCTCATTGTTGGTATGTTTAATTTCATAATTTCACTGATGTTTTGCTATCACGATTGTAATTCATTGTACTGTTCTGTTCTCCTTCTTGGTATTTTAGTTTCACTGGTGTCTTGATATCAGGATTGTAATGTACTATACTGCTGTCATGCTTAAGTTTCGTATGTTCAGCTTCATAGTTTCACTGGTGTTTTGCTATCAGGATTGTAATTCATTATACAGTTCTCCTAGTTGGTATTTTTAGTTTCATAGTTTCACTTGTGTATTACTATTAGGATTGTAATTCGTTGTACTGTTCTCCTAGCTGGTATTGTTAGTTTCATAGTTTCACTTGTGTTCTGCTATTATGATTGTAATTTATTGTACTGTTCTCATAGTTTGTATTTTAGTTTCATAGTTTCACTTGTGTTTTGCTATTAGGATTCTAATTCATTGTACAGTTCTCCTAGTTGGTATTTTAGTTTCATAGTTTCACTGGTGTTCTGCTATCAGGATTGTAATTCATTGTTCTGTTTTCCTAGTTGTTATGTTTAGTTTCATAGTTTCACTAGTGTCTTGATATCTGGATTGTAATTCATTGTACTGTTCTCCTAGTTGGTATGTTTAGTTTCATAGTTTGACTAGTGTCTTGATATCTGGATTGTAATTCATTGTACTGTTCTCCTAGTTGGTATGTTTAGTTTTATAGTTTCACTAGTGTCTTGATATCTGGATTGTAATTCATTGTACTGTTCTCCTAGTTGGTATGTTTAGTTTTATAGTTTCACTAGTGTCTTGCAATCAGGATTGTAATTCATTGTACTGTTCTCCTAGTTGGTATGTTTAGTTTTATAGTTTCACTAGTGTCTTGATATATGGATTGTAATTCATTGTACTGTTCTCCTAGTTGGTATTTTAGTTTGGAGCGGTTGGTATACAATTAAACCTGTATTAATGGATCAACTTTGGGACAAAGCAAAAGTGGTCTTTTAAACAAGCTACCTCTTAAAAGAGTTTCAATTCATATAAACTTTTCTGACAGGACACGAGAAATGTGACTGCTTAATAGAGGTGACCTCATCGGCAGGTTTGACTATCAAGATGTGGACAATTTATAATGACAAATGTTAAGTCATGTCTTTTGTCATCAAGTCTGGTAGAAAGTTGACCAGGGCTGTCTAATTTCAGGTTAATGCCAAGAAATGAGGCAAAGGAAATTGTGTCTGTTGTTTCTTTTATTTCAAGTTTTTTGAGGGTGCATTGATAGAATCCAGTGAGTAAAGTTTGGATGATTAATTGACAGAACATTATCAATATACCTGTAAGTGAGATTAAAAGGCTTTTTTTGCTTCTGCGATTGTTTTTGATAATTTATGAACAAACTCTGTCTCATTGGAGTAAATATAATAATAATATTAATGATTCTTACAAACAAAAACAATGTTATTAGAGGGCTTATCTGCAGGTACATTGTGTACAACAACACACGCGTTTATGGAATAACCTTAATCAGGAACTCTCAAAGTCGAAATATTTGAAAGTCAATCAGATTAAAACAAATTGTGATAAAGTTTGTCAGTGACTAGCGTCAGGTCGGTGGTTTTCCCCGTGTTTTCTGGTTTCTCAACCAACTAGAGGCTCCCAGGAGCCTGTAATCGCTCACCTGGTTTTCAATTTTACATCTAAAGTTAATAGAAAATGGGGGTGTTAAACATAATTTTGAAAGTAGGCCACCCAAAGATCATTTCAACTCAAATTTCTGAGCAAAAGATTTAGATGTGATTTTTATCTCATAATATTCCTAAATGGAATAAACTGGCTGAAAAAATCTCACAGAAAAACCCAGAATATATGTTAAACTACTCATTACATGTAGCTGCAGTTAAAATATGAGCTCATTTTGATTTATACTAAAGCAGCAATGGACAATTGAAGAAATTTCTATTTTTAGTAACAGTAGCCATCTTGAATGGAGCGTGGGGCTGTCGGACACAATTTTGAAAGGGACCCACACAGGGACAATCCCTGCCAGGTTTGGTTTAATTTGGTTCAGCGGTTTAGAGGGGACGATTTAAATGTGATCTTTTATCAAAATATGCCTAATTTGCATAATCGGTATAAATCGGCTGAAAGAAAAATTTCACAGAAAAACCCAGGAATATATGTTAAACTACTCCTTGCCATGTAGCTGCAATTAAAAATTTGAGCTCATTTTGACTTATACTAAAGCAGCAATGGACAATTAAAATTTCATCCCTCCTTTTTCTATTTTAAAATATGCCTAATTTGCATAATCGGTATAAATCGGCTGACAGAAAAAAATGGAATATATATTAAACTACTCCTTCCCGTGTAGTGCAGTTCAAATTTGAGTTCATTTTGACTTATACTAAAGCAGCAATGGACAATTGAAGAACTTTCTTATCTTTAGTAACAGCAGCCTTCTTGAATGGAGGACGGGGCTGTCGGACACAATTTTGAAAGGGACTCACCCAGGGACCATCCCTGCCAGGTTTGGTTTAATTTGGTTTAGCGGTTTCAGAGGAGAAGATTTAAATGTGATCTTTTATCAAAATATGCCTAATTTGCATAATCGGTATAAACCGACTGAAAGAAAAATTTCACAGAAAAACCCACAATATATGTTAAACTACTCCTTGCCATGTAGCTGCAACTAAAATTTGAGCTCATTCTGAATTATACAAAAGCAGCTATGGACAATTGAAAAAAAAATTATAATTTTAGTAACAGCAGCCAACTTGAATGGAGGACGGGGCAGTCGGACATAATTTTGAAAGGGACTCATCCAGGGACCATCCCTGCCAGGTTTGGTTTAATTTGGTTCAGCGGTTTCAGAGGAGAAGATTTAAATGTGATCTTTAATCAAAATATGCCTGATTTACATAATCGGTATAAATTGGCTGACAGAAAAATTTCACAACAAAGCCCGGAATATATGTTAAACTACTCCTTGCCATATAGCTGCAGATAAAATTTGAGCTCATTTTGACTTATACTAAAGCAGCAATGTACAATTAAAATTTCATCCCCACCTTTTTACAATTTTTAACTTGGCGCCCATCTTGGCTGGAAGTCGGGATCACCGAACACAATTTTGGAAGGGGGCCATCCAAGGACCATTCCACCAAAGTTTGGTTGCAATTAGCCCAGTGGTTTCTGAGGAGAAGATTAAAATGTGAAAGTTTACGAGGTACGACGGACGGACAAACGGACGGGCGACGACGGACGCCAAGTGATGGCAAACGTTCACATGGCCTTTGGACAGGTGATCTAATAAAACTGACCGCCACGATATAACTAAAATATTGTGGAAAATGGCGTTAAACACCATAACCATCACCCCTGTAATTGTAAGCTACAATTGGCACTGTTGCAGTCTGAATATACACAGGAAAATGCGAAGTCACTTATTCGTGATTCAATATGTTGCCAATAGCGACGACATATTTGAAAATTTAAGATGGTTCTTCTGTTATCTTGTTTCTAACAATACCGTTCGAGCTGTTTTACAGACTCTAAATAATGTAATTATTATCAAAGCTAATGTTCTCTTTCCTCTGGTATAAGTGATCTAAGCCGATTTTAGCTATCCTGTTTAGGCGCGTTGGTTTTACCTCATCCAGACACTTTTAGATTATTTGCCTTTCCAATCTTTCGGTTTTGAGAGTACCTGATGAAGGTTATTACAGAAACGTATTGTGCACACTGAATTTGATATCTACGTTTTTATCAAAAAGTCAAAATGCAAATGATACACAAGATTAATGATTGAAATCATTGATAATAGCAAAACATTGATTGGTCAAAAAGAGAATAGTGATGTACCGACTGTACCCTGTACTGTTTCTTGTGTCTCTTCAAATAAAGCCATAACGTCTTCTATGCCAATTCCAGGGTGAAAATCTCTACAACAATTACCAACATTTGCTCCAAATGATTCAGCTGAACTTTTCTGCTGAATGAGCTGCATGAGAACATTATTGATACGATTAGCAATGTTGGCATTTTCACTTTCACGAGACTGCAAGAGAGACTCATTGCTAGGGTTACCGATACTGGCATTTGCAGATTCGGTTATAGTTTCATTTCCACGACACTGCACAGTAAACTCATTCCTAGGTTTACCGATGCTGACATTTGCAGATTCGATTACAGTTTCATTTCCACGACACTGCATAGCACACTCATTGCTAGCGTTACCGATGCTGGCATTTGTAGATTCTGTTATAGTTTCATTTCCACGACACTGCATAGTACACTCATTGCCAGCGTTACCGTTGCCGGCATTTGCAGATTCGATTACAGTTTCATGTCCACGACACCGCATAGTACACTCATTGCCAGCGTTACCGATGCTGGCATTTGTAGATTCTGTAATATTTTCATTTCCACGACGCTGCATAGTGCACTCATTGCTAACGTTACCGATGCTGCCATTTGCAGATTCAGTAGTAGTTTCATTTCCACGACACTGCATGGTAAGCTCATTCCTACAGACAAAATAGAACTTACCTCTTTTTGGCCATCTTCTAGCTGAATTAGGTCCTCGTAGTATTTGATGTATTCTTGTTTGTTTATATAATATACTTTTTATCTCTTTATCCATTTTCCCACAATTTTCAATAAGTTTTATTAAAATGAATCGATTTTGTTTGTTTGGCTGGTTGTTTCGTTCTTCTTTAACTTCTTGTTCAGTTACCAAATTATGTTTTAAAAGATCGCAGAAAACAGTTTCAGAATTTAGATCTCGGATTAGGCTTGAAAAGTTTGAAATTATTCTATCTCTTAGTGGAGACATTTCTTGTCGTTGACAACCTGTGTAACACAATTTGTTCGGCAAACAATAATCTACAAATTTATTAACAATATACTATTCAGTAGAAAATATCATAAAAAGAACTTAATATATGTATATCATAAAATGATAATGTATATACATTGTATCTAATTTAGTGCGCACGACGTGTCATGATATAACCTTCATCAGAAACGCTGAAAATCTAAAAGATTGAAAAGCCAAATAATTTAAGGATCTTAGGGGGCAAAGAAACCAGAGTACATAAGAAAGGATAACCAATATCGACAAAGCTTGCATATGCCCTATGGAGATTTATTAATCTTTGTATTTCTATAATAATTACGTTATTTAGGATCTAAATTTAAATTTGGAATAAATCTAACGTAGTGCGCACAATGCCTTTTTGGACTCTTTTTTCAAAGATGTGATGTAACGATATCGTTAGGTTTTTATACAAGTAGTTGGTTCTCATAATATTACGTTGCCCAGGGGCGGATCCAGGGGGGGGGCGCATCCGGTGCCCCCCCCATCCCCCCTAAAGTTGGAAAAAAATATGTTTTTTTTTGCGTAAAATCGTGATTTTTCACACGAAATACCCCCAAAATTTTCGCGCCTCCCTCCGCTCGACGCGATTTTTTTAAATGCGCCTCCCCCCCCCCCAATTTGAAATCCTGGATCCGCCCCTGTTGACTACCGAAATAATAAAAAATATGCAAAAGTCTCTGTATTTGAACTTGTCCTCTTAAGAACACTAGAAGGTACACAGTAATTAGATCACCAAATATCTTAACCTCTGACCTGTCGTTGATAAGGACAATGGTAATAACGTCACTAACAAAAGATTGCTAAAAGTACATTTATCTAATAATGGGGAGACAACTCGCTTGTGACTGTAGAAAAGAATATATTTATACTTACCGATAGTTATAACGATTATAGAGGCTATCACTGAAAATATAACATATATATAATAAATAACTGCATTGTATTTCATGAGTTATCGGCGTCAATTGATGATTTGACGGTTGTAAATTCAGTTTTACTTGGCGACGCGCAGAAGATTTTACACTACTCTTTGTCTTGGCGGTTTGCGTGAATATGTGTGTGTTTGAGGTTATCAAAAGATAATTTGATTTGTTTTGTTGTGTTTTTTTCTTTTAAATATCATAAATGCATCATTTGTGTGTCAGATGCGAATTGAAATGAGAAATTAGAAAAAATATATAAATTAGACAATATTATTATGTAAACTACCAATTACTAACACCATTGTTTAACGTGCATACTAACGATCACGTGGTGTCGAATAGGTAGTCGTGTTCGATGTTTTCAAACTAAAAAATGTATCAATAAAATTAACAGATTTTTCCCAGGTCGTCCCAGTCCTCTTGTGACATTTCTGTACACTGTACATTTATAGATATTGCTAAACTTGTTCTCACCTTGGATATGCATGAATGATTTGGCTCTGGACGTTAAGTAACAATCATTAGATAATCGTGTACGTGTAATATCAATCATATTATTACCTATGTAGCAGATAGTCAGTATAATTATAATACGTCTACCATCGACGACCATTTTGTCATCTATAATGATAAAGTATACATTTAAATGAATATTCCATTCTTTTAAATCTTATACAAAGAGAGAAAAAAAACGTTTGATAAATATGAGTTTTTTTCAAATTGCATTAACATTTTCTAATGATTATTAATGATATTTTGTTCATTGGTATCACTGAAGTGACTGTACAAAGCCAGGAAAATGATCGGTCATGTATTTGTATGTTAGGGGTAAGAGGTCATGTATTTGTATGTTAGCGGTCAGAGGTCATGTATTTGTATGTTAGAGGTATCAATTTTGTCTCTTTCTACAATTTTTCTATTGGATTTTAGAAATATTCGGACAGGGTTTTTTTTTTTCGTTTTATTTCATTACCGTTCATTTCATTGCTTCATAATCCAAAAGTACTCGTGTTCATGGATTTCAATTAAATTTATTTTATTTCAGTGTTGAAAAATACAGTATCGAGTGATGTCAATCTGATCAAAATCACATCTATCACTTGTTCCACAATACTGATATGTCGCTGCGTGGGAGATCCGAAGAAAACACATTACGGGTCATATGCGAATAACCTTATGTCATGAATGACTAATGATATTATAAATACGGGTTGTGACCTCTTTCGATTAATCCGATTACTCACAGCAACAAAACAGTTCAATGTTAAATTATAATGCTTTTATATTCTCATAACCGCCATTTTTAGTGTACGGTAAAAGTCATAACAAAGAGCCAATCGCATGTGAACCGTAATGAGATATCTGCAGATCTCCTACATCGCGACATGGTAGTATGGGGAGCCAATTAAGTGATTAACGATGTTTTTCTAAAACGAGAGGACTATTCTCAGTCATCTCTCATCGAAGGGCGAAGCCCAGACATGAGAGATGACTGAGAAACGTCCTCGAGTTTTAAAAAAACATCTTTAATTATTTTATCGCTATTTTGTATTCATAATTAAATAATTTTTGTTGAGATACTGACATTTTTTTAACACAATTACTATTTATCGTTAATCACTTTTGTAATGTGACGTCAATAAGTTATTTTAGGATGTAAATAACTGGGAATAAAATTATCTGGAGAACCTATACAAGGTTATACTGCATTAAAAGAATAAAAAATGTAAACTATCACGAGATAAATTAACGATGATTTAAAATACAGTGGACATGTCCCGAAGACTTTACATCAAATCTTCAACAACAAAAATGATCAACTTTTAATGACTATCTAATTTTCTAAATCAATTTTTAAAGAGAATACATTGTATCACAAAAAAGTATGGGATAAACAGTCAAAGTCATGCCATACGACAAGATTTGCTTTTGTCTAATTCATTTATGGAGATTGACTCGTTACTCTCTTTGTATGGCTCTTGGCATGTTAAACTTGAGTATGTGTTCTGTGCTGTATATGCTCTGGTTCAAATTTCCAACATTAAAATGATCACACATAGCACCAACGACCATTTATATGATGAGTTATTCCCCCTTGAATTATCCCTTACATATGCATGAATGCATGACCCCGTTAATAAAGATTTAAACACTAATCTTACTACGTAGACAAATGTATTACACAAGCTGTGACCTCTAAAGTAGAAAAAGTTCTAGTTCCCATTCAGTCTTAATATCTCAAGTTTGAGAACACAATTCTATGAACTTTGACCTCCGTATGTTGAATTAAAGCCTGTTAATAAAATTCTCTTAATTTGAAGGTTTCACATGGTAACTATAGGAAACCGATCACTACTAAAAAAAATCACTCAAATTTGAGCAATAATCTCATAGACTTGTAATACCTTGGTGTATATATATATTTGCACATTCCCAAACCTAGATTAGCTACCTTTTGCTCTTAATAAACCTTATATTATTACAATCGTCAGATAAATCAGGATATACGAATAAAATGTCCCTCATAGCCGGGGGCATAATCCAATTTCAATATACCCTGTTTATCATCATCGGTCCATCGATGATGGGATTTCATATTATTTTGTAAAATCCACTTTTCTCTTGCCCAGGCATGAGTTACTGCCCTTTCTTTGGCATGTGTTTTTCTCTTTTTCTATTGTTGTACCGTAGCGGATATTTATCACAGTATGTTTGTCTTTGAGGCGAATGTCGGTCTCTGGCGTAGGATTAGCTCTGAATGCATCAACACGATTATTACGATGAACAGTTACATTTATATTTTCAAATAGAACATTATCGCTGCTTATTCCTAGCTTATTCAAATCAGTTTGTGCCTGTGCATGATCAGTTTTAATTAGATAATGAGTGTCTTTTCCCTTTATACTATACCTAAGATTCACAATATGGGAGGCATTCACTAGAGCTAGTGCTAATTTTTTTGCCCATAATGGCGTGTCATCCATCACTCACGGTCACAACAGCTTTACCATCATGATAAGTCAGTATCACTCCGTTGCCGAAAATAAACGGCATCGGCGAAGGTTGAAGATTGGGCGATTTTTGTAGTGGCGATACTTTAGATTTAGGTACATTTGTCATTGTTATCAGACTATCCATGTCACGTAAAAATGTACATTCAAACGCAGACGACATTGGTAAAAGGACGTGTGAATTATCTTTCCCTTTAGGACGTACTTCTCCACTGTATGATATATCTGGAGCTAGACTTCTTATATCATAACCTAACATCATTAACCAATCTGTTATAGCTACAAAATAAACACAAATATTTACATCAAATATTGTCCTGAGTAGAATATTATTTTACATCAGCTTGTGAATACAATATTAACAAATATTAAAACTGTGATACAATTTTTTGGTTAGGAGCCATTTTGGTGTGACGTCGTGTAACAGCAAACAAACAATTGTTTATGCATGGTCTAATCTAAGATTTAATATTAATTTGGCATTGGTATTATTTTTAAGCATCAGTACACAAAAAGTATTTTCTATGGTTGTTCAACACAATATTTCAGTAAAATCATGGTGATCAGCATCATTGTTAGAGAAAACAGGTATACTCACATGACAGAAGTTATGGACAAACTTTATCATATCAAATTGTAACCAGTACACCTCTCTATGATAGGTACTGATTGTAGTCAACCCTGTCTTATGTGACCTTCTAAAGTAACATTGAAATAGGGCCACATAGGAGAAGGATAAGTGGTTGATAAACACATACTTAATTAATATTAAATGAACTATGAAAGGAAAGAAAAATTTAGGTCACATAATACAGTGAAACTTGTCTAAACTGAACCCTGAGTAAACCTAAAACCTGCCTAAACCAAACCCTGAGTAAACCTAAAACCTG
>MJUT01043960.1:19203-29297 GCA_002080005.1 Gigantidas platifrons | reverse complement strand
ATAAATAAATAAATAAATAAATATTACACAGGAGAGTCCAAGATTTGATTCACTATTCTAATAAATTTGCACAAATTATTCATATCAGATGAGTTATTACTATTCATAAGTGAACTGAATTTTAATGAGTTTGGTCTATTTCTAATTGTTTTCCTAATAAGTAGATTGCGGTTGTCATCTAATTTTGAACATGAAAATATGTAGTGAAACTCGTCTCCAATATCACCAGAATTACACAATAAACATTTCCTATTTTCTCTTGCAATGTTTTGCCACCTGCCCGTTTCAATTGGTAATGTATGGTTCGTCGTTCTGAATCTACAAAGTGTTATAATGTTTCTATCGTCTAGCTTCTCAAAATATTTTTCAATTTCTAATTTTTCTTTAAACATGCGATAATTTAGTGCTTTTGGTGAATTTTGTAAATTAGAATGCCAAATTTGCTTGAAATGATCGATAAGAATTTGTTTAACAGTATTATAAAGCCAAGTAGCACTTACAAAATATTGATTATTCCAAACATATGACAAACCACATTCGTCTAATATAGATTTTACACTTTTTAACCAAGGTATGTTAGTTCTATAGTTCAGGCGTGAAAAATTGTACAAAATTGCAGGAATCTTTTCTTGTTTTCCTGTTAGTAATTTAGCCCAATAATTAATAATCCTAAGTTTAACATATATGCCTAATGGAAATCTACCAAGTTCTCCGTATACCATAAAATCAGGGGTACTCTTTTTTACATGTAATATAATTTTACAGAACTTTAAATGAACTCTTTCAACAATGTCGTTATTTCCCACTCCCCATACTTCACATCCATATAATAAAACTGGTTTGACAATTTTATCGAATAGATCGAGTTGGCATTCAATTGATAGGTTATGTAATCTACCTTTCGTGATAATATCATACATAGCCCTCTTTGCCTTGTTAACATTAGCTTTTTTTGCTTTTGAAAAACTCCCTGTTCTGGAGATTAAAATACCAAGGTAAGTAAATTCGTTTACAATTTCTAGAACAGTGTTATTATACATAAATACAATGTTTTTAGACATTCTACCTTTAGAGAAGATGACAACTTTACTTTTACCTACATTCACTTTCAATTTCCAAATATTACAATACACATTTAAAGAATCTAGCTGCTTTTGTAAATCTTCTTGTGACTCTGACATTAAGACTGTATCATCAGCATATAGAATAACAAATAGTTTTAAATAATAATTTAACTCTGTTTCAATCTCATCAGATATACTTTTCAAACCAATTATATTGTTAACCTGAAAAAATTCTTCTAAATCATTTAAATACAATGGAAAAAGACAGGGGACAAATTTTCCCCTGTCGTACACCAACATTACAAGGGAAAAATTCTGAATAATCTTCACCATTAAAAACACGAGATTTTACATTGCTGTACATATTTACAATAGTCTTATACATATTTCCGTTGACTGAGGATTTTAGTAATTTTGACCAAAGTCCAGGCCTCCAGACAGTGTCAAATAACTTTAAATATATTAAATAACTTTACGTATACAGGCATAAACATACCACTTGTACTTTTAATATACTCATTCATAATTAAATCATCGCCACATGACTTTCCATTTTTTTATTTTTTTTATGCATTTATAAATTTCATTTTCTGTAATTCTGTCATTAATTATATCATTTAATTCCTGTAATTCTGGTGAAATAGGAACAGTCTCGTCTTCTTCATCTGAGGAGTTTAAATCTTTAAAGAATTCGTATAAAACATTCATGGGGACACAGGGTTTGTTTATTTCCTTTTTTGTATTAAGGATCTTCCAAAATTCTTTTGGGTTACTGTTTTTTAAATTATTCATTTTTTTCCGAAATGTTTTTCTGTGTTCTCTTATAGATTTATTCATCTGTTTCTTATACTCTTTTTCTGCCTTCTTATACTGATCCCGTTTAGTTTCTGCTTTATTACTTGTATACCTTCTTTTGGCGACCCGGTAACACTTTCTACGATCCCAACAATTTTGATCGAACCATGGTTTATTTTCTTTTTTATTAGTTCCATTTTTAGATTTAATAGTATACGTACCAAACACATTCTTCGCTGAGTCTACTATAATATAATTAACTCGTTCTACTAATTTGCTAATAGATTCTTGAGAAAAACTGTCATTTAAGTATTAATATCTAGTTCACATTCTAATTCAACTATTTTATTTTTGTCAAGTTTGTCAATAAATTCGGGTTCTTTTTCAATGTCCCACCTTTTAACTTTTTTTACGTTGCAGAAATTGTTATCCGTTTCGTTTTTACTTTGGTCATTTATATTAGTACTGTTATTATTCAATTTCATGGTTAATGACAAGGGAGAGTGCACATCTGAATACAGTGCTGAGAAATCTAAAACTTGCATATTTACAATATAACACAAAAGTTCATAAGTACATATAAAATAATCTACAACACTTGCTTGTCTACATGTAAGCATACCTTTTTTGTCACCATTAACCCTTCCGTTCAATATGAACAAGTTATTATTTCTACATAATTCAAGTAATAGGTTCACGTTTGAATTTTTTACATTATCTTGGCTACATCTAGTGTTTGACATATTAAACTGATTCAGACAGTTAGCATAATTAAAAATCGTATTTCCAGTAATGTCATGGTTACTGTATAGGACTTCAATAAAATCTAAGTCATTACTGGTCCTACTGTTAAAGTCACCAGTGAGCAAAATATACTTATAATTAGTTGAAAATTTTAGGTATTCTTGTTCAAGTTCGTTTATCGGATCTGGTATTTTATACACAGAGTTTCCAGGGGGGATATAGATATTACCAATTAATACATCTTCATAATTTTTTAACAAACTTGCAGAAATTTTGATACAACATACCAATTTACTTTTATTTTCTACAAAATTAAAATATTTATCTAGTGTTGATTTAAAGCCAAAAGCCAGATTTAACTTTGGAACTTGTTTTTCTGTTCATTAATTTAAATGTATACCCCGGAATATAAATTTTATCGAAATCATCAGTTTTTGTTTCAGTTAAACAAATCAAATCATATTGTTGGATAAGATCTATAAACTCTGGGTATTGCATTCTATTTAATACACCACAACAGTTTAGTGACAAAATACTAAAATTTAAAGAAAATGTATTTTTATTAATAACGCTTGTAGATGACTGGTCATTTTGAGTATGACTTCTAATTTGGTTTACACTAAGTTCTGGTATATAGGTATTGCTTTGTTTCTCAAAGTTCTCTCCTTGTGTGTCCTAACTCTGTTTCGGGGTGGATGTTCGTCGTCTCTTGTTATTAGGTCGATTGGTTGGAGTAGTTGTACGATTAAACTGATTTCTCTTTTCTGGTGTTTGATTTATGGATTCAATGTGCTCGTTGTATATCTGACCATCTACGTAGAGCACATCTCGGACAAGTTTCATGACGGGGTACATACATTTTCTTGCCTGTTCGATAGCTTCCGGGTATTGCTGATTTACACCATATTGTTTTCCTTTCAGTCTATAGGTGTTTGATAGTACTCTTGCCAAATCTTTATGAAATTAAAACCTAGCTACGATCGGTCGTGGACGACCCCTTCGGCCCGGTAGCGCACCGCTTCCAAATCTGTGAACATTACCTAGTTCAACCCAGTGTGTGATTCGAAGTTCGTCACGCATAAATTGTCTAATTATATCCTCGGTATTCTCGATTTCGCTTTCTTTCAGCCCAGTGAATATGAGGTTGTATTTCATCGACCTGCACTGCAGGTCCAGAATTTTGTTCCTGAGATCTTCATTCTCTTCTTTTACATCACAAAGTGCCGATTTAATTTCATGTCTAAGTTCAATAGTACGATCTTCTAAATCGTTACAATTTTACTTACAGACGACTTCATTTGTTTCACGTCTTTCACAGTGCACTAAACAATAATGAAAAATATATACAGATAATGACTTTGCCGAATCATTTGCGGTTTGTTGCTCCATTTATTAAACAATCTTTAATACTGAGGAAAGTGGACTCTATAACTGTATAATTTTACAAATTTAATTTGTCTGTATAAGACTGTCTTGTTATTCTTTTAATTTGCACTTAATGATTGTCCTTTGTCTGCTTTGTATATATGTTTTTGTATAATTGTATGTCATCAACCCCTTGGGGTAAAATTGTGCATTTCAGATAAATATTAAAATATTAAATTGTAAGAAAGTTAATTATTATACATTTATTATGTACATACATAAACTTATTTAGTAAGAACTTAGCGTCAGGTGACAAGTATTTCAGCTTCATTCATGACGAATAACAAATTCACAAACAATAATCCTTGTAAGTAAAAAGGTGGCAATGGAATGTGATTATGGGCGGGGTTTAATTAGATGGTCACGTGGCCATTCTTCATGTATCCCTCAGCGGATACACTATTGTGTTACCCCGGGGTCCACTTGGGTGATGTCGAACAAAATCACATCAAATTATGCACACACAATTAACTACCTGAGTCGACTGCGTATGTATATGTTACTAAACACGAGGCACAGCTAGCCTAACAATGGTATTTTCATTCTGCATTAGTATCAGAAATAATGTAGAATTATTTATCTGACATTAATTAATAATTAGTATAGTTGAATACTTACAGCTTCAGACAAAGTGATTCATCAATTTTTGCTTACCTAAAATTCCATTCATACAAGATCAATGGAAAAAGTTTCCTTTGCATATTGTATATACCTGTATTTTCTTTCCATTATGTTTTTCACTCGATACTTACAGTGCCACCATTTGAAGTTTATTTCCATGTTTCTCCTGTATTATGACTGTTGTCTACGTGTACTAACAAAGCAACCCAATTTTTATTATGTAATGTTGTTTATTTTTGATAATGGGTAATGATATTGTAGCACATAGAATTGTAATTGTGTTGTTTTATCATAAAATAGGTATGGCTTGTGGAAAAGTTAAACGTATTGTATCTTTCAATTTATATGACATTTTACATTGGTTAATATTATATGTACATACTTTATGCAGGACTGTGTTGATCAGGTTCAGATCTACATACTCTGTTTTCTCATTTAACTTGCTTCTCATCAGTTTATTGTTATTATCTGGCGATGTTGAAATAAACCCTGTATCAGGAGGCATATCCAATATTGCGAATGAAAATATATTGGCCATCTTCCATTGCAACATTAGAAGTCTCAGAAATAAACTAAATTATATAGCTGATATTATCGAAGAGTTCGATATTGTATGTTTTACTGAGACCCATCTAGATAATCAAGTATTAGACAGCGATATTATTATCGAGGGTTTTGAAACACCAAGTAGGAAAAATAGGGATTCAAGAGGAGGTGGAATCATTACGTATCATAAAAGTTGTGTACATTTGACTAGGAGGTTGGATTTAGAACATGAACATGTTGAAAGTATGTGGTACGAGCTTAAGACAAAATTACATAATATTTTAATAAATATAAATTACAGATCTGAGACAATCTTATATTTATTACTGGCAATATTTTGAGCATATGCTTAAGCAGGCTCTTGATGAGAATAATAATATTATCTGTTTGGGAGATATGAACAAACATTTTCTTGATAATCTTCCTCGTAACGTTAGTGACATTCTTGTCATCAACGGATTAGTTAATATCATAAATAAACCTACACATTTCGACGCACGATCAGGTAAGACGTCTCTATTGGATCCAATGTTAATTACCGATTCAATACCGGTTATTGATTGTGATACAATACCTATTGACAGGGAAATAAGTGACCATGACGGCACTTAGTATATGTAAGAACATAATAATCCCTGTCTTCATGAATAAGTACGAGCGAAGCGAGTACTTATCATGAAGTCAGGGATTATCATGTTCTTACAAACTTAGAACATTGTAAAGTAATCAAGACAATAGAGTTTTGCCTTAGGGAACTATGGGGAAAATCCATGGTCTTAATGATTAAGTAAGGCAAAATACTATTGTCGAGAGTACTTTACTATGTTCTAATGTCAGTATAGACTGTGGCTATTGTAACAGAAAAACCTGTCAGCGTACCATCTGGGATTATAAGAGGGGGGACTATTTACATATGAAAAACAAAATAACTGAAATAGATTGGGAAAACGTAATTGACGCAGAAGTTGATATTAACACGACATGTTCAAACTTTACTAAAATATTTCTTAATATAGTAAAAACGTGCATTCCTACAAGGGAGGTAACCATTCGTAGTGATGATAAAGTTTGGTTCGATTCGGATTTACGGTGTGAATCGCGGAAACGCGACAGACTACGGAAAATATTTTTTAGGACGAAAACGGAAACCGCCGGAAACAAATTTAAAACACAAAGAAACAAATTTAATAACTTAAAGAAACAGACAAAACAACGGTTTTACGATAATATTAATGAACATCTTGATGATCTCAAAACAGTAAATAGCAAAATGTATTGGAAAACAATTCACATGTTACTAAAAAATGACCGCTCTACGAATGAGTTACCTCCACTCCATGATCCATTCAATAATTTTAATTTGGCATATGATGCCACTCAGAAATCCAATGTTTTGAACAAATATTTTTGCTCGATTACCAAGTTGAACGACGATGATGCTGTCTTGCCAGATTTTCATGACAGATGTGAAAATATTTTATCCCAAGTTATCGTTACTGAACAAGAAGTAAACGATATGTTATGTACTCTTAATGCTAATAAAGCTGTTGGTCCTGATATAATTAGTAATAGGATGTTAGTGTCTGTAAAGGAGGAGATATCGAAACCATTGTGTAGTTTATTTAATAAATCCCTACGTGAAAAAGTATTTCCATCGGACTGGAAAATGGCCCATGTAATCCCTCTGTTTAAAAATGGCGACAAATCTTTACCGTCTAACTACAGACCCATTTCCTTACTTTCTTGTGTAAGTAAAGTGCTGAAAAAAATTATTTTCAAGCATGTGTTTAATCACCTACTTGAAAATAAACTATTATACAAGTTCCAGTCAGGATTTATACCAGGTCACTCTACAAGTCATCAACTAATAGAGTTGTATCATAGAATATTACTTGCATTAGAGGCAAAACAAGTGACTAGTGTTACATTTGCTGATATAAGTAAAGCATTTGATACAGTTTGGGTAAAAGCACTTTTATATAAACTTGGCAAATATAGTATTAAAGGGGATCTGTTTTGTTGGTTAAACAGTTATCTTTCTAACCGTACTCAAAGAGTTATGATAAGAGATGATTTATCTGGGATTGGTCATTTGCATGCGGGTGTGCCCCAGGGGTCAGTATTGGTCCCTTTATTGTTCCTGATTTTCATAAACGATATTACTGATGAGATAGTAGGTCTAGGTCGTCTTTTTGCTGATGACACGTCTATTGGACATATAGCACAAGATGAATGCACACTAGTGAATATGATTAATACAGATCTGAATCACCTGAAAAAATGGTCAAACAGGTGGTTATTAAAGTTTAATCCCACCAAAACTGAAATTATTATTTTTAATGTCAATGGCGTTGAATGTAATTTAACATTTAAATTTGATCAAACTACTATTGATCCAGTACATACACACAAACATTTAGGGATTGTATTCAGCAGTGACTGTAAGTGGACTAAGCACATAGACAAATTAATTGAATCAGCTTCGAAACAACTTAATGTACTCAGAAAATTAAAATACCGTCTTAACAGAAATTACTTAGAAGAAATGTACTTAACATTTATTAGACCTGTATTGGAATATGCATCTGAAGTGTGGGATAATTGTGGACAAATAAATTCGGACAGATTAGAAAAAGTACAACTTGAAGCTGCACGTATTGTAACGGGATTACCATCGTTTGCCAGTATAAATTCTATTTATATCGAGACGGGGTGGGAAAAGTTGAAAACTAGAAGGGAGGTACGAAAATTTGTCCTATTTTATAAAATTGTTAACGGCCAAGTGCCTGATTATTTAACAGAATTGGTACCACCTACAGTCGCTGACTCTAATAATTATAATTTAAGGAACAGACTAAATATTTCACAACCATCATACCGATTATCTACATATCAACAGTCTTATTTTCCAAGTACGATTAAATTATGGAACACTCTAGATCTGAACCTTCGTCAACTGCCGACAATTCCGTCTTTTAAATCTAAATTGCAACAAAAATATTTTCAATCGAAAACAGTACCTTCTTACTTTTCTTGTGAAGACCGATATCTTAGTGTATTGCATGCTAGACTTAGAAATAAATGAAGTTCTCTGAACAGCGACTTATTTAAATCGAATTTAGTCCCTAGTGCTTCTTGTTCATGTGGATATAAAAACGAATGTTCCGAGCATTTTCTATTAAATTGTAATAAATTCAATTTACTTAGAAATAACATGCTCATTGAATTAAGAATGCTTGATATGGGAGGTCTACCGGTAAATATAGATATTTTGTTATTTGGAAATGATAACCTGTCTGTAGAAATTAACACGTTTATATTTTCACGTGTACAAAAATACATAAAAGATACACGGCGTTTCTCTTGAACAAACAAGTCAACATGTATAATATTATTGACAATTGTCAACATTGTGTACTTCTACATGTATGTATATTCTTTTCCTGGTCGCACTTGGTGTTTTGATTGATTGACGTGTCTCAAGTAGATGAAATATACACGTGTTATTCAGTTCAAATTGTACTTACCTATGCAAGATCCTCATGAATTAAATAAATCCCAACATATAAACTATATGTCTAATCGTAACATGATTCCAGTATGCAATACTCATATACCACGTGTTTAAGAACTGTCTTTGAGGTGTGCTCGATTTGCAATATATTATACCTTAGCACACAGTATGTTTTATCGACTTTTGAAATTTGCTTTTTTCTGTTCTATTGTATGTTTTTTTTTCTTTCGCTTATTATTTTTTTTTCCTTCGTCTCCATATTCCTAACAAATATTTTATTATGTATTTAATACTGTTCTGATTATATGTAAATTGATGTAACTAGCGGAGAAGACATTTCTAAGTTGTAAAACTTGTGTCTGATCCTTTTGTTGTTATTATGAGCAATAAAATAAGCTTAAATTAAATCAATTATAACTACATTCACATTATGATACAATCGTGTGTAACTGGAGTACCCTTGTGTGATACAGTACACACATAGCACTATATGAACCATCGTCATCGTGAAACAGTGTACTTTCATTTTGCATAAAAAAAAAACCGCATTAATTCGGTAGAAATACTTAGCTAAACTTCAAAATGATTTACTTATACGATCAGTAAGGCTTATGAAAAGTTTAAATATACCAAAGTGGTCAATCGAAGAAGTGCATGCAAAGCAACAGATAAAAGAAAAAGACAAAAGGACAAACAACGATCGATTTAACACAACGTATAGTAAACTTAAAATTGAAAGAAGCTTTAAAGTCCCAATAGCTATATATTTGACTAAAAATAAAAACCCGATTGTTTAAGAAATAATTCATGGAAGCCAGAGTTTGTATACAGTTTTAACATGGGTAACATTATTTTCGTAAAAATTTAATGCAACGAAAATAATGTTACCCATGTTAAAACGTGATACAAACTCTGGCTGCCATGCACTAGAAGAATGTTTTTCTTAATTTCCTACTCCAATTCTTCAGAATTTTTTCTTAAATTAAGAATGGGAAAGTTAAATTAAGAATATTTTTTTATATTAAGAAAAGTTAATTATATTCAGAAAAAGATTTTTATATTAAGAAAAACAGATTTTTATATTAAGAACGAATTTTTTATATTAAGAAACAGATTTTTATATTAAGAAAAACAGATTTTTATATTAAGAAAAAGATTTTTTATATTAAGAAAAACTGACATTTATATTAAGAAAAAGATTTTTATATTAAAAATTTTCTAGTTATTTTCTCCAATCAGCATCGAGCTTTTCATGACATGCCCCACGGCAATATTTTTATCTACAATAGTGGCGTGCTGTAAGTGGCCTGTGTCAACTAATTTGAAACTATTATTATAATCTTTAAATAATTCTCAACGAAAGAAAGATATATTAATGAAAATAA
>MJUT01043950.1:789976-808986 GCA_002080005.1 Gigantidas platifrons | reverse complement strand
TCCGACTGCTGCACATGGCAAGGCCAACCCTGGTACAGGCAGGTCGGCTGTGGCGCCTTGTTTGGATTCTAGTCTAACCGGGGGGAACTCAGGTGCTCTGTAAGGGTAAGCAGTTCCTGCTCCACTAGTGACACCCGTAGGGTTAATCTAGTTACATTTCCAGTGATAATTCATGAACGTGGAAAGGAGGGGGGAGTGCTTACGACAAGTGGAACATATCCGTGGTTATTTGTGACACAGATATTCCAAAACGGTCAACAAAATCATGAAGGGGACCGTACAAAGACGGTAAAAATAAAAATATCAGTTAAAGTTAGTTGGTTTATCAATGGTCCTCCGGTCCAAGACCAGTAAAACTTTTTCGCATAAGTAAAATTTTCAGTTTTTATTGACAAATATATAAAATAGATTCAAGAATCATATTCGCAACAGTAAATTCTAATTTTCATTCCGAAAACTGTATTAATATCACATTGTTTCACAGAATGAACTTCGTGTAGACAGTAAGAAATTTTCACATACTATAGCTAATGAGGAACTGGGCCCCTCATTTACATACCTTGGAGTAATTTTCAAAAAATAGAAAGTTATACATACATATATATATAAAACATTGACCACAATCCAAGCTGGAAAGAGAATCAAAGACAAAAAAGAGAGAGTTTCTGGATCCGCCAGTTACAAACATTACATCCGGCGGGCATAAACAACAAGGCTTAAATCTTTTGTTCTCATTTAAATTTTTACCAGTTATCTAGTTGGTAAATTTCATCATTGCATTCTCTCATTATTTTCATATTCTTTATAAATTAGTGTACATATATATATTTTAATAATACATACAATGTAGTTCAATATTATGATTTGTACGTCACGATAGCTAGTTGGTAAATTTTATCATTACATTTTCTCGTTGTTTTCATATTCTTTATAAATTAGTGTACATATATAATTAAATAATATAAAGTATAAAGTTCAAGATTATGATTTTAAAGTCACGATAGCTGATGGTCACGTGACAATTTTTCAAATCAGGTTACAGACGGTGATGAAGCTTGTCGGTCAAGCGAAATATCCGTTAATTTGATTATAATTATAGTCTTTTTGTAGACTTATAGTTATTTTTTGCTATATTTTAACATCTGTTTTGATCTCGTTGTGCTACATTTTAGACGTTTTTCTATTTATCTTTGTTTGCACAGAATCGTTAACACTTCATTTTGGATTGTTCTCTGATTTAAAAAATTCATAGAAGGGATGTCAACAGATTAAAAAACACACAGCCCCACCCCTTAAAAGGTAAATGGCTGTTCATTAAGCAGTCTTCCANATATATATATATATATATATATATATACAGTTGTAGTTTTAAATTCTCTCATACATTTTATTCTAAAACAAATTTAAAACAAAACCTTATTTTTCGGTCAATAATATAAAAATTGTTTTTGTATTTATTCAAAATTACATAATATACATTGTATGTAAGAACATTTTCTTGAATCTTTTTCAAAATATTATTCATGTCCAAGTGTATTCTAAAATGAACGTCTGTGATACAGATACAAATTTTATTTAAAGTCGGAGTATAAAAACATACAACATAAGCTCTGAAGAGCTTTTAAAACCGACATATATAAATAGCCAAGATAGCTGGACATGCTAACACATTTTCTTAATTTGTGACAATAGGAATGCTGATAAGAAGTTGATGGATAATGAACCATAACAAATTTCAGAAATTTGATATCTCCTTAAAATTATGATGAATTTTGGCGTTCGACCACATAGTATATAATAACAGTGCAAAATACGAGAGGAAATGTTATTCAGGAATCAGTTTATAAATTGCAGAAGTTCTCAGTTGGCATGCAGTGCATTTATTTGCTATAAACGAACGTGATCAATTACAAATACCAGTAATTACTAAATCAAACGGTTTTATCACAAGATCACTTTCTTTTATTACTCCCAGATAAAAATTATGATTCGTGATATTTAATACTTTTATTGCAACTACTGCTTCTTGATAAAAACAAAATGTTTAACTTTCTATACCAGAGGGCCAAGTTACATATAGTATAATACCCTGTGTCTTTTGTTCGTACGAATCTAAATCTCTCTCTATATATATATATCAGAATGACGCTGCACACCAAAACTTGCAGCATTTCTATTGCTGCAAGTACTTGAGAAGATTTAAAAAAAAAAAAGATTTACTTAATTCCCTCAATTTCAGGCCTCAAATAGCTACAGGAGAATCGACGTTATCTGTACTAATCTGACATGATCTCCTCTTCCCAACTGAGGACCATCATTGCCAAGCAGTTTGGTTGTCAAAATCAAATCTAATGTACACTGACTGGAGGCCCAGAG
This sequence comes from Gigantidas platifrons, assembly GCA_002080005.1. Classification (NCBI taxonomy): domain Eukaryota; kingdom Metazoa; phylum Mollusca; class Bivalvia; order Mytilida; family Modiolidae; genus Gigantidas; species Gigantidas platifrons. The sequence continues at coordinate 806,610 of MJUT01043950.1, read as the reverse complement.
ATCAATTCATAGATGTGCTTGCATCTAATCTTAGCTTGATATAGTTTTAATGCATGACATTGTTTTATTGTGTTGTAATTTATATCTTAAAATGCATGTCGGTTTAACTCATGAGTAGGGGCGGATCCAGGATTATCAAGTTAGGGGGGGTGCACTTAAAAAATCGCGCCGAGCGGAGGGAGGCGCGAAAATTTTGGGGTATTTCGTGTGAAAAATCACGATTTTACGCAAATAAATCATATTTTTTCCAATTTTAGGGGTGGGGGGTGCTCCCCCTGGATCCGCCCCTAATGAGAGCTTATGTTTGTAGTTTGTAAATGTACCGACTTTAAATAAAACTTTTGATTTGACATGATTTCCTCTTCCCTACGGAGGACCATCATTGCCAAGTTTGGTTGAAGTTGGTTGAAGAGTTTTGGACGACACCAAGTGATATGTTACATACTGGTATGTTAATAGGTTATTCACTCCTACTTTCAGTTGAAATGGAAACTATTAAATTATTTCCATAATTTAATGGGAGAGTTTCATATTTTTGTTTGCGTCAACTGTATTTTCAATGCACTATTTACCCTTACGGATCCTCATATTTCAATCCCCTGTGTGATGTCGATTTCCGGTAAAGTGTTTTCATAACTAAGATTTTATGGGGCATTGAGTTCTTTCTTTAACAACAAAAAAAACTTTCAAGACTTTGTTACCTGACTGTTAATTAGTTGTACAGGAATATGTAAATGATTTGAGAGAAAGAAAGGTAAAGTGTTTAGAAGGAGGATATCAAACAATAGAAACAATTATCTACACAATTTGTCAAATTGTCAGTTTTAAACAGTTTTTTTAAAGGTGTGTACATAGTACATAGTTCATTACTTGTTACACATGTGTTATCGTATTGTTATTTTCAGAAACGTACATGTACACTTTAGTATGTTTTGTAAAATAACAATAATAAAACAAAGACATGAGTGTGATCTTGAAGCTGAACGTTATACACTCAAATCATAAATGTTGCCTCTATTTTTCAGCTATAAAACTAGGCTACATTGCCATTTTATTGGTAGATTTTGTGACAGTTAAACAAGCAATACTAAATTTAAAACAGTAGAGTAAGTGTGGTGTTTATTGGACAGTCTATTTCGTTTGGTTATAACCGTTGTTTGTTAAGGACAATTCTCCCATTGTTGCATCCATGATATTATTGCGTACATGCACTGTCCGATGAAACACTGCTTCATCCCGAGCTGCCAATGAGACGGCCACTCTGATTGGCTAATTTGAATGTTTACCCATCATCTGACACATTTCCGCTTGCCAGAGAAATTCGTCTGCATTTTTTAAAGTTCAGCAGGTGAGTAAATCTTTAAATATCGACTGTCAAAATATGAATTTGTACGTAATCGATTATTATTTGTGTCATATGGTGCCAAAAATTGCTAATAACAATCTTATTTTACTAATATCTGTCTCTATTTCATCAGTTTCTTAAGTTGAAAAATGTCCGAAGAACCCCTCACCATATATGTAATGGTAATTTATACGGAGTTCAATATCGGACACGACCTTGATATTTATTTCTGTTCATATATATATCTAAATATACTGAATAAAAATAAAGTGACAAATTTCATAAAATTATCTCTCTAAAGGATGAAATCGATTTATATCCTAAAGGTATGTCTGAACTTGTGTATATGAAACCCTTTAATACGCACATAGCTATATATAGTCAGGGATTCAGCCAGGATTTCGAGACCATTAGTCACTTTTGCGGAGCAGAATTTTTTTTTAAAATAGGAATAGACAAGAATATAATGAGCTTAATCTTATAATAATTTACTTTTGATCTAATACCACACAAGTTGTAATTNAAGTACCACACAAATTGTAATAACCCCCTCCCCCACCCTTTTTGAAATGTTACTGTGCTTTGGTCAAATACCACAATTGTAATAACTCATATTTGTGGTCTTCAGCAGAAAAAAATATGCCTTTGCCAATTTTCCCAATGGTCCAACTAGTAATAAAATATATACATGTAGAACAAACGTCAAAAACTGGACTGGAGAAAGTTGTAAAATAAATTATTATTTCTCAGACCTCATAATCAAATTGCAACAATTGGAATAAAAATACTGTAGTTATGTTTTTTTTCATTGCAGACACGTGTCTGTTTGTAAATAGTTCTATAAATAGAACGCAATTGTTAATACTCGGATGCAGATCGATAAAAATCTTATGGGTCCTCGTGCGGTGTATTTCAACGAATTGAATGACCAACCGTTGCATATAAATGAACACATTAAATATGAGAACTAAGATTTCATGTCACAGAAATGGGAATAAATACATGAAAAGTTTGTTTGCTTAAAAGTAGCTTTGGTGGATGCATACTCATTTTTGATGGTGCCATTTTTATTTGAAAGTTTCTTTAACCAAAATTTATAACTTTTCGAGAGAATCACTTTCAAAATACTTAATGGATACGATAGATTTCAATAAACATGATATTGACATTTTCATAAATGAAACGTGGCAACAATAGTTCGTTATTCCGGATAAATTTTTTTTCCATTATTTAACTTATTACTTATTCCAGACATTGTTATGAATCGTGCAATGAATGACGATTACAAAAATATGTCCACTTTCAATACATACAAATGTACTGTGGCATTTTGAGTACATGTCATAACTATAAAAAAAAATCATTACCGTTGATTGAATTCTTTGTCGGGATCATTATCTTTAACCAGGTAATCAAGCCAGGTGAGATCGAAGATTATGCAATCAAAACAAAAATTCTATAATCCGTTGATTGGCATGTCATAGAATTGTCATTGTAGTGACTATTAGTTTTAATTAGCAAATGAAGAAGAAAAATGGATTTTTACAAACATTTTTCTATGATTTTTTTGAAAATTCAAGTGGCGAATTGGGTACGGGAAATACTTGTCACTTTCGAAAATCAATCGTCAATGACGAAAGTGACGAGCGCTAGTTGAACTTCCCGATAATACCAAAATAGAGATTTTCCCGTCCGATATAACCCACAACCAGTAACCGGTATTACCCTATTCCGTCCGATTTTAACTGAAGTCAAACGGACACACGATCATTGAAATATTCAGTTCCAAGGTGGAAAAAACTAGATGTGTACCGGATGATATTGTTCAGAAGGGTCGTGTTTATCAGTCGTTAATCTCCCCGGCATTTGAATCGCTCTTTGAATGTGCAGGGTAAGGAAAACGTCCGGAGGTGTTCGATAAACGACACACTTTCACTTACTCTATATGCTTTGTGCACATTTTCTAAACAAAAATCCATAGTCAGTGGTAATAAAATTGTTTTCGGTGTAATATAAAAAGTAGTTTTCCAATGCAAAAATCATCGAAAATGTACATATACAATGTACATTGTAAGCAAATTGGTTTATATTTTCATGAACAGATTTCAATTTAAACTGGTATTTTTGTACATGTATAAGACTAATGTTTTCGCACCACATGATTTACAGTATTGCAGACAACTATAAATCAATACAAATAAATTTTATCAAGCTGCTAAAGAAGGTGCAGCTCTATCGTTCATTGGCCATGATTGTGCTGTTTACACAAATGTACACCAAATATCTATACAAAATTAAAATAAAAAATTTTAGAAAAGTTTTTCCTAATTAAAAAATGTACTTTTGAGCTGAGTGAAAATAAAGCAACATATAAATATACAATAACTAATTTGTATTGACTTTTATTTGAATTTCATGTTGACTGCCTCCTTCAAGTTGAAGATCTATTATGTCAGAGGTTGCACTTGACAATTGAAAAAGGTTAAAGATATTTACAGGTTTCTTAAATTAGTATCTGATAGAGGAGACAGCAGCCTTGAATGTTTCAACTGAGCTACTCAATATAGGCTGTGGCAATCGTTCCACTCAGATATATTGTATGAGGGAAAAAAATCTATCTTTGTTGAGTCTTACTGGGAAGAGTAATGTATGACGAGAATTGCATGTTCTGTGATTGTCTCAAAGATGGCTTAAGTCTCTCCATTGTAGTAGTAACTACAGTTTCGTTTGCTTTTTTATTCATCATGAAAAGTCAAGTTTCTTATGTCTGTCTTCAGGGTTTGTCAATTCAAGTGTTGTAGCATGTCACCAACACTGTGTATCACTGTTTGTTGGTGACAAACCTTGCAGCATTGTGTTGGACCATTTCGAGTTGATCGAATTCGCCTTTATTGTAGGTGTCCCAGGCAGAACAATCATACTCGAGTTTAGTGATGGTCTAATTAGATACTTTTACAGAGGTTTTGACGTAGAAAACCAAGCGTTTTATTGGCCTTCATGCAGATAAATGTTATAGCTTTTCCAATTTAAATCTTGTCTGTGTTACTGAGATATTTAGCTGCTTCTAGTGACTTTTAGTGGATGACCATAGAGGGTGTATTTTGAGTGACAGACAGGACGTTACATTTTCCTTCCCATATCGTATCTGTAGATATTTAATGAGAACAGAACAATCATGGCCAATTAATTATGGGATTGCATCTTCATCCACATCATGACCAAAGTGCAATGTGTCGATGTTTAGTTGTCGACATTTGTTGATTTATTTTTGGGAGAATGGAATAATCAGATCAATATCGCATCATCTTCTTTGATTTATTTTCCATTTCAAGGAAAACAATGATAGTATGTTTATCAAAGATTTCTCAAGGTGGCATCAGTGATCAAGACATCAGTATAATTATAAAGTCTCATAATGTCACATAGAAGTCAATTGTGATTTTTCATATCCACACTTGTCACTTGATAATAGATATACTATACATTGTATAGAATAACGACAGTTTTGAAGGTGGAGACAGACATTATCACTAGTATTGCTGTGAGTCCGATATGCATATCTATAACTTCAGAGGGGTTACGAAAAAATGTTTTGATTAATCGCAATTAACTTCTCCCTGTGAGCTCTCTGAAAGAGAAGTCACTTCTCCCTAATTTGAAAGTAGTGAGAGCCCTGTACATGTGTACTTAGTCTAATTTTTATTGTTTTTTTTTAACTTTTAGATTAAAACCATGAATATATACATACAACTTGCTGTGCTTGCTGTTTGTTTCTTGAAGATCTCCGAGGGTTGTAATGAAGCCTTGTGTGTTAGCATTGTTAGTAAATGTATGTTAATCAAGTCATGTGACTGTGATATGACTAATATACAGAATTGTTCCTGTTGTAAGGATTGTCTGACATGTTTATCAACGCTGTATACTGAGTGCTGTTCTTGTGTAGGTGAGTATAAATTTATGTACAGAATTGTTCCTGTTGTAAGGATTGTCTGACATGTTTATCAACACTGTATACTGTGTGCTGTTCTTGTGTAGGTGAGTATAAATTTATACATCAATTTTTTTTTATTGTAAAAAAAATTCCTTTTTCAAATAAATTTGAATGGTGAATGAAGTAATACAATTGCAGTATGTCAATGTTGAATCATACAAAGGATGGGCTTCAACAAAAGCAGCAACTGGCACTAATTACATTTTTGTATTAAGGTGTAATTTTCTTCATAATGTCACTGTATCTATTTTTGTCTTTGTTTTAGGAATGTGTCCACCACCAGATCCTGAGGAAGGTCTTCACTTAACCAGTACAATTGAAGAATTAAAATCACCGATACCAGAACTGTTCAATGTATTAACAGAAGAAAAAGATTTAGAATTCAGATGGACGACATACACTTATCCAGCTCATTATGATGCACTCTATTTCAAACCAGGACATGGAATGTTGGATGTCAATTTTGGTGAGCTTGAAATTCAGTTATTTTAATTGGAGATATAGAGCAGCAACAATTTCATGAGTTTTTTTATGCCTTTCCAATAAGGTTTACCCATGTCCATATGTACAATATGTATGTATTTATGTCTGCTAGTACATGCCACATTTTATTTGCACTCAGTAACTTAAGGTCCCATTAAGAATATGGTTTGAAATTTTTAGACAAGTCGAATTCAGGGACTATAAAGGAAGCTCAAGTTTGATATCAAGACTTTACCTCTTTTTCTGTTCTGGAGTTATGTCCCTTGATTTGCCAAAAAAATACAAATTTGGTTTCTGCTCTGTTAATTTGTCTTGCCCATCAACAAATTATTTGAAATTTATATACATTGCTAGGGAACATAAAAGGCAGGCCAAGTTCGATTTCTGACCTTGCCACGTTTTCCGTTCTGGAATCCCAACTTTGCATATCCAAAAAATACAAATGTCTCAAGTTTCCATTCAATAACTTAAGTTTCCCTTCAGCAAATCATATGAAATATATACACATGGTAAGGGATAACAGAAGTTAGAACAAATTTTATTTCAGACTTAACCACATCTTTCATTCTAGAGTTGTGTACTTTGATTTGCCGGGAAAAAATAATTACTTAGTTTCTGCTCATTATCAATAACTTGAAATTAAGATCTCCTGATGCAAATTTATTAAACAATGTTTTTGACCCCAATACACAGGTCAAGTTTGAGTTTAGTAATTGTTCCTTTTATAATTCCAAATTGAAGTTATGTTCTTAGATTGACAAATGGCAAGTTTCTGATTTAAGTGCGCTAACTTTAGTGACCCTTTACCAAAAGTTGGAGGGCGGAGGGGGTATTGGTGGTCCTGATCGTATGGTAGTTGGATTTACAACTACCTTTGCAATCAGTGCCTATCACCACTAAAGTTGTGAGTTTGAACCTCGTTCATGGCAAGGTGTACTCAATACAACTCACCAAACCAGGCGAAGTGGGCAACTTTTTCACCTTGGTTTCAATGAAATCGCCCAATTTCTGTCAAAAAGCGAAATTTTAGTCGCCTTGTCAGTCTTTTCAAGTCAGTATTTTTTTTAACCAATAATCATACTTTTTCTTCAATATTCACATAAAATGAGCTCCCATGTTCCTGAAATCTGACTCATACAGGGTTTGATGTTCAATATTTTATTCCAAACTCGTTAATTGCATCCTTTTATGATCATTGTGCAGCACGTTTGTTTTGTAAAAGGTAGGGGAACATGCGGTAGTGGGGAAAGAAACATTAAAATTTGGATTGATTTTCGGAAGTCTCCCAGATTTTCCCTCACTTTGCTCTTAAGTCAACTGAGAGAGAAATCAAGTCGCCCTGTTTTTACTATGTGTGGTGAGCCCTGAAAGTTTATCAGTGACTTGTAACAGGTCTGTGGTTTTCTCCAGATATATCGAAATATGCCGGACCTTCGGACCTGACGGGTAAAAATCAAGCCAGTCCGACAATGTTTTCGTCATATCGGTCCGAAAGTCCGGTAAAAATTTGTTCTCTACTTTGGTCAGGAAACAATTTTCTCTTTGTCGGTCCATCAAACAGTGTCTTTAAAAGTCGATCTTTCTTGCAATAGCATGTTTATTTCTTTAAATAAGCGTTTTCTGTGAATATAAACTAAACTTGACCATTGCATAATCCTAATCGAGTAACTTCCCTTAAAGAAATATAATTCGCCCCAAACATAGATCGGCATTCGACTAGATCGGTATTTAAAATAAACCAAAACAATTATCATTTTCACTATTTGTATTTTGAAAATATATATTCGTAAGTTTCTTCAGATTGATAAAGTTCGTATTCTTCATTAAATATGTTCTTAAAACCTAATTTCTTAGTACAATGTCATTTGTAAAAAAAATCGTAACTTAATGGGTCCGACATGGTTAGGTACGAAAGACTCATGATTTGAGGAATACAATACGGACGAACCGGAAACCGAAAGATAATGTGTTCACATCTGAGTCGGCATCTCTTTCAGAGAGTTATTGGCAAGGAAAACAAAAAATAACTTATTTACATTAAAAATATTAAAAGTGTTCTTGTATTGGTAAACCATCATTTTCTTATCTTAGGTGGAAAAAGGGGGGGGGGGTGAATTTAATGTATGGACAGAATTATTTTTCACAACAAATCATTTTTTTTTTCCACAAAGACATTGATGATGATGATAACTATGAAGATGGGTGTGATGATTTCCAGGATGAGCTTTTTAATTTTGAACAAATATTGAGAATGTCACGAAATAACTGAATACCTAAAAAATTATTCTTGAAGTAAACACATGAAACATGTTAAACAAATACAATGTAAATGAGTTTTTAATGGTGATGCGGAATATGTGGTGGTATTTTAGGTTTTTATTCGGTCAGACAGTTTTTAAATTGCCTGACCGAATGTCAGACAAGTTGTCTTGGATTTTCGATATGTCTGTTCCTCCACCAATAAAACTGACCACCACGATATAACTGAAATATTGTTGGAAGTGGCATTTAACACCATAAACTAACCAACTAACCAAATGTTTGAGATTTTTACACTATGTATTTTACAACAATACATTGACCAAATTCTAATTTAGTTAATATTCCTTTAATGCTTCCAGAGTTAGAAAATGTATGTCCTTGTTTACAGTCTGCTCCAAAAACCACTAACCATATGCCCAAGTCTAGTAAAAATTGGTTTGGTCTAGTAAAACTGACATAAAATTGTCTAGTGAAACTGACATAGATTTGTCTAGTAAAACTGACATAGATTTGTCTAGTGAAACTGACATAGATTTGTCTAGTAAAACTGACATAGATTTGTCTAGTAAAACTGACATAGATTTGTCTTGTAAAACTGACAGATTTGTCTAATAAAACTGACATAGATTTGTCTAGTAAAACTGACAGATTTGTCTAGTAAAACTTACATAGATTTGTCTTGTAAAACTTACATAGATTTGTCTAGTAAAACTGGCATAGATTTGTCTAGTAAAACTGACATAGATATGTCTAGTAAAGTAAACTGACATAGATTTGTCTAGTAAAACTGACATAGATTTGTCAAGTAAAACTGACATAGATTTGTCTAGTAAAACTGACATAGATTTGTCTAGTAAAACTGACATAGATTTGTTTAGTAAAACTGACATAAATTTGTCAAGTAAAACTGACATAGATTTGTCTAGTAAAACTGACATAAATTTGTCTAGTAAATTGACATAGATTTGTCTAGTAAAACTGACATAAATTTGTCTAATCATTTAGAAAAAGTTCTTCTAAAATGCTGTTCCGACTAGTTTGTCGAAATATCTTTGTCGCAGTCTAGTAAAACTGACATAAAATTGTCTAGTGAAACTGACATACAATGTAGATTTCTCTAGTAAAACTGACATAAATTTGTCTAGTAAAACTGACGTAGATTTGTCTAGTAAAACTGACATAAATTTGTCTAGTAAGCTGACATAGATTTGTCTAGTAAAACTGACATAAATTTGTCTAATCATTTAGAAAAAATTCTACTAAAATGCTGTTCCGACTAATTTGTTGAAATATATTTGTCGCAGACTGGTTTACTTTAGATGGAAGCAGGGGTATCCTTGTCCTTTTGACACATTCTTCCATTTTTTATTAGCTCACCTGATCCACTTGACATCTAATGTCCATCCTTCATCTGTAAACTTTAGAAGATCATCTACAAAAATTCCTCATTTCTTTTTTATCTGACAAAAACATGGCTGCCACATATTCTTGCATCTGATTGGTCAATATACAAAAAAATCTTGGGGTCATGATGGTTTGGCAGTTTGATTTACAACTACATGTACCTGTGCAATCAGTGCCTATCACCACTAAAGTTGTGAGTTTGAATTTCATTCATGGCGAGGTGTACTTGATACAACTTTATGTGATAAAGTTTTTCAATGACTTGCTGCAGGTCTGTGGTGTTCTCCGGGTACTGCAGTTGCCTCCACCAATAATACATTACTGCCACGATATAACTGAAATATTGTTGAAAGAGGCTTTAAACACCATGACCCCAAAAAATGTTTTCCTCTGAAACTATTTTGCCAATTAAAACAAAACTTTATAGGAATGATGTTTAGAAGATCCTTTACAAACAGTCCTCATTTTATTTTAGTTAGGCATGCCAGTCACATTGTTTTTATTTATGATCAAAATATGCTCCAAAGAAAGTATAATTTGAAAAGAAACTTTACATTGCTGGAATAAATAATAAACTATGGATGTTCCAATCCACCATCAAATATTGACTGAAGTAATAAAATCTTCTCTGAAACCATGGCACAGGACTATTTGTACAATGTATATAAACTTTGCAGGAGTAAAACTAATATATCACTATTTAAATTCCAATTTGGTTGGTTGATGGATAACATACAAATGTATCAGTATATATATACCAGTAGCTTTAATGGACTGAAATATGAAATATGGATGTTAACAAGCTCCATATAGAACCTCTAATTTTGAATTGATGATCCACCTTTCAGGACCTAATTTGGTCTCCAAACAAACTGACACATTCTTTCTCAAACACTAGATATCCAACAGTTTTCTTTCAATAAACAACAGAAAATCATGGATATTTTATATTATGTAGCAATGTTTTGTGTGTGTGGGGGGAGAGGGGGAGAGAGAGTCCAGAAGACATTTCTAAAAATTTTGGTGAGTCCAGGACTCATCTTGGCAAAATGAATAAAAAAAAACCACATGTATGCACATGCATTATATTTTTGTGTATCAAAATTTACAACATAAGCCATAACTTCATTTACAAATAATAATAATAAAAATGTTTTAGAGGGTGACACAGTACAAACTAAATAAACATCTGGTTTTATATACTTTTGTATACTTCACACAATTTGTACCTATTTAAATAAGTGATATTATTGTATAAGAACTGTATGATGTACATACATTTGTATCTTTAACAACTTTTGTAGATTTAAATCTGTAAGGTCAAATAGGTAATAATTTTGATCTGATAAGTTTGTGCAGGTGTGTTAAAGGTAGTAAAGATATTTAATTAACTACTTCAAGGCTTTTATACAAGACATGTACATTTACTGTAAAAACTGTTATTTTATGATTTGAAATGAATTTATTTAGGTTACATGAATGTAGATATCTTTTGTAATTAACAATGGTCCAGATAAGCCTTACATAATTGTGTGTTTTACTCCTTTATATTTAGAAATTGATTGGGTGCATGTACAGTCAAATCTGTATATAAAGATCACTCAAGGAAACCTGAAAATGTGGCCTTTATCAGCAGTTGTCCTTTACATACAGGTTAATAATATATGCAGTATTCATTAATGGGGAAAATGAGACTGGCCCTTTATAGACTGTATAGATCCCTTTTAAGGCAGGTTTGACTGTGTCTTGTATTTTATTTTGAGTACATGTAGCTGAAAACCAATATTCACATATATTTTGCATTACTAATTGGATGTTTTCAAATTTATATTGAGTAAATCAGTTTAAATAAACTTAAGAAAAAAATGTATTTTATATACTGGAGGCTAGAGAACAGATACTTTCTGAAGTCAGACAGTAATGTGAGAGATTGTATGCTTTATGGAACCTCTGGTCATATCCAAAATGAACAATCAAATAAAAAATATATGTTGGAAAAATAAATCTGTTTTGGTGAATGGAGAATTGTACTATAAATTAATGTCACAGTTACTGTTCATAATTTGTATTTTTGATTTTTTTTTATTGGGATTGAGGGAATTATACAATTGCACTTTTGTTATGGGTATATTTTTTTTTGGTCAAAACTTAAATGTAAAACTGAAGTCTTCTTTTCTGACACCACTGTACCATTTTAAAACATACTTAACCAAGTTTACCCCCATTACAAAATATGGATAAAAATAGGACACTATATATATAGATTATGGAGAAAATTGTACACCCTGTTACTGGATCTATTTGATGTAAATTTGCAATTGACATTAAATAATCATTGGATAACAATTAATTTTAATCCATGTGAGCCTCTGGTTTACCTTTTTCAAAAGTTTATTTGCTGAAAATGTATTTGATTTAGATCTGATATTTATTTCTTCTGCTCATTTAACTGTCTTTGTAAGGTCTTATTATTGACCAAAATTTTTCTTGTATTAAATTTCAGTGAATTGGCCATGGTTATATACAAGTACATGTATGAAACTTTCTACTATATGTATAATATGCAATGTGTATGTTCTTTGAAAATAGCCAAAATCCTATTTTAACTCAATGCTGCACCTGGTGTATTGAATTGGCAAATGACCCAGAAATATCTTAAATTTCACAGTTACCAGGTGCTTTTTTGTTTATACTTGAATTGTTTCTGTAATAATCATCAATCAAGATGTTGATCAATGGGGATCCCCATGGGGATGTTTGATGTGACCAGGGATGATTTTTTTTTCTCAGTTATTTAACTGATTTCAGTTATTTTCCTCTGAAGATTGTTTTCCAAAATTTGCTGGACACAGTCAGAACAGGTAAAAAAAATGACAATTTTGAAGGGGTGTAGATGGTTTCACAGCTATTTTTCCTTGATTTCAGTTATTTTATTTTCTCACCAGGATCACCCTTGTGTGACCAAAGTTTACCATGAAATATCAAATGGCTGCACAAAATTGTTGCTGTCCATGTTTATTTTTATGGGAAGTTCCCTACATTGTTACCTATTTGTTATTGAAATATTCAGAAGTGGAGACTTTTAGGTTTTGCAATGTTAGGAATAAATAGTGAATTAAAAAAAAAATATGCATGAGTCCATACAGAAAATGAGCAATTCTTATCGTAGAAATTAAGACTAGCTAAAGAGACCCCCCCCAAAAAAATATCCGTATTCGGAAGGTACTTTTTTCGTTCTTCTATCCAAGCATGGAGGCATTGATTTATAACCTCAAGGCTCACTCTTCTTTTATTTATAGATATTCCGATTACAGTAATTTTTATTTGTCTTTGTTTTTTAGGTGCAGCTGAAAAAGACCATAGCAGGAAAAGTAGCGTGTATAATGGTAACCGTGACGATAATTGTACCGTGGCCTTCATGTCCGAATGTCTGTCACTAAAACGATGCAAGGTGTCCTGTCAGTCAATGGGGGCAGCTCGATACCGGTGGTTTCATGAACATGGATGCTGCCAGTGTATTGGTACCACCTGTCTCAATTACGGTATTAATAAACCAAAATGTCACGCTTGTCCTGGAGATGAGGAAGATGAAAATGTCAATGAAATTGTTAAAGAAGAGAAGGAGATAGAGGAAATAATTCACAAAGAGGAGGTGATAAAAACAGACGATAATAATAACGATGATGAAAATGATTTTGTGGAAGATGAAGTTGACGAGTTTGATATCAAACGTGTATAAGATGAATTTAAGACCCTTCATTGATCAAACCTAGTGTTTTCCCCAGAAATTCATTAATGAATATTATTTGTGTAATTGGAGGACACATACATGTACATCATTGCCTGAATTCAGAGGTCAATATTAATGAGGATCTGATGGCTCTTTTTGGGTTTTTTTTGTGTGTTAATTATCAGATATTATCAATATTGAAGCTATTTATGTTGATTCCATTACTGTTATTTAACTACTACATTAATAAATGAAATGTTAAAATATCACAAATTGAACAAGGACATAAACACTTCCATTGTGAGGGTGGAATGGTTCTAGAAAGGGAAAGCATTGTGCTGCATCATGCCATCATGGTAAAATTTCCTGGGGAAAATACTAGAACCTGTATATAGTGTAAACAATTGTATTGAAACAAAATATTAACACGACAGACAATATTGTTTCTTACGAGTTTGTTATGTTAGTGTATCTATTATTTATTGTACTGTTATGATTGTCTTTAGATGAAGAAGTTGGTTGTTGTTGTTGTTTTAAAACACTGTTGTTATGTTGTTACTATCGATCATTTTGTTGAAAGTGGCATTAAACACCATAACCCTAATCCTCAATCAGTTTGGTAACGACATATTGTAGGATCATACAATTACTACATATCACATTTCGGGACCGTCGTTGTCATGATCGTATGGTAGTTGGATTTACAACTACCTGTGCAATCAGTGTCTATCATCACTAAAGTTGTGAGTTCGAATTGTTCATGGCGATGTGTACTCGATACAACATTATGTGACAAAGTTTGTCAGTGACTTGCAACAGATTGATAGTTTTCTCCGGGTACTCTGGTTTCTTCCACCAATAAAACTGACCACCACGATATAACTGAAATATTGTGGCATTAAACGCCATAAACCCATAAACCATGTATCACATTTCTATTACATCATGGGGGCATGGGTGGCAGAGTGCATAAGCTAAGGTTATTGACGTCCCACTACTATGCTAACATCCACCGATCAGTTCATTATAATAATCAGGGTTTGCCTACTCCATTAAATCTGGTAATCACGATATAGCTAAACAAAATTGCTGACATTAATCATCAATAAGCTATTAAGTGTATAAGTATTATACCTATTTGTGCCTTAACATAAAAAATGCAATTTCCTGACTTGTCATTTGAAGTCTTATTTTATTTCATGGTAATTAACATGTTCACAGATTGAAATACTTTTTTTTCTTAGAGATATTTTGTATATACCATAATTAGCTGTGTATAATACACACTGTTTTATCCAGAAGGTTGTCTTTTTTGGCAGGTCTGGGTTAGTTTTATACACAAGAAATGAAAAACCAGACATACTTCTATGATAATTGGTAATTGAATTTGAAATGGAAAACCATAAGAAATGTGTGTGTAGTGTACATTTATATAAATATATATAAATGTACAATATATATAACCAATTACGGTAATTTGTAACTTTTTTTTTTTTTTTTTTTATCTATTATGGAATTTTAATTGACTGTATTATTATTTTATGATCACTATACATTTTAAGTGTTTAACAGACACAACACAACACCATATCTTTAAGGTAAAAAAAAATCATATATGTGATGAATAGTGTTGAACTTTTAGATCTGAACATATAAATATAGCCAAGATATTTGGTTTTGCTTTTGTGTAGGTGCTGTACATGTTTCATAATGTCATCTACTGTATTGTCAAGCTAGTTTTTATTACATACATATACAGTTCTTCCACTTTTTACTTGAGTTTAAGATGGAATTTACTTTTATATTTATTTACATCCATCTACTTCAAGCAGTTTTGTTTGTGATATATATATAGACAATGTTTTTAAGGTAATAATTTGTAAGAAGTATACAATTTTTAAAATATTTTTTAAACGTTACATCTTTTAAGTTTCATAAAGTGTTTCCAATTTTTTGTTTACTGTTTGTTAGGTTGTTTGTTTGTCCGATGTACATGTACAATTTGTGCTTTTAGGCTTGTATATTTTACTTATGATATATGTATTTAAGTTACCTATAAAAGTCTGTTTTTTTCATTTGCAATACCCACCGATATAAAGGAAAAACATTATTTTTCTGTGTGATTGCTTCTTTTCCTACTGTTTTTAATATGCACTTTGATTTTTGATCAAAAGACTTAACAGCTCTGACATGGATTAAGTTTTCCAGACAACTACCCATGGCAGGGGGTTTCACCATTCATTTCATTATAACTGTCCGTGTCGCATTTATAAAAATGACGATAGAAACAATCTAAGCTAAAGGAGACCCCAATATACAAATTAGGACCAATACATGGTGTATTCATTAATAATTGTATAGTTAATGCCTTTTTCTTATTTCAGGGTTGTGGAAATGTCATGCATGACTTGTCCTACTTGTCTGAAATTCTTGATGACCAGTAGATCTGTACTGGACAAGTTACTTCTCCCGATAACTTTAAATATGTGGACAAGTCAAAATTGTCATTGGGCCAGTAGTTAGTATTATTTGTTTTACTTGATCAGGACAGGCATCAAAAGTTTATATTTCCACACCCCTATATTTGTTAAAGGTATTTATGTAATTGTTGTTATTCTTTGAACAAATAAAATACATGGATATTTATAATTTCACATCACCATTTTTAGTTGAAAAACAACAAAGCTTTTATCATTTGTGTTGTGAAAGAGAAACTTTTACTTTTGTTTTATTATTGTAGGTTGTGAGCATTTAAAGTTGTTTTCTTTTTATTTTTGAAAAAAGCTTGCATATCAAATTACCTCTTTTTAGCTTGTGTTCAGTATTTTAAAGTAAACAACGGTCCATTTTTAGTGAATCAGTAAGTTTGTATTGAGCTATTAAATATTAATTAGTTTTGTGATTGACTCATAAATGTTCATTTTAGTATTAATTGCCTTGTCCATTAGTTGTGATAAAACAATTTGTCCAATCCCATTGCTGTTTTACTTGCAATAAAATAATATTAAACTTAATTGTCTTTTTAGCTCACCTGACCCGAAGGGTCATGTGAGCTATTGCCATCACTTGGCGTCCGTCGTCGTCGTCCGTCGTAAACTTTTTCAAAAATCTTCTCCTCTGAAACTACTAGACCAATTGAAACCAAACTTGGTTTGAATCATCACTAGGGTGTCTAGTTTCAAAATTGTGTCCGGTGATGCCGTGCACCAACCAACATGGCCGCTGCTACTAAAAATAGAACATGTGGTAAAATTGCAGGTTTTTGGGTAATAACTCAAAAACTGTTAATAATATCAAAAATCTGACTGGGGTGAAAATGATCAGCACAGCAAGATCTACCTACCCTGCAATTTTGAAGTAAATCTGATGACCCATCTTGGAGTTATTGCACTTTTTTCATCAAATTTTTAAAATTTTAA
>MJUT01043950.1:766974-779607 GCA_002080005.1 Gigantidas platifrons | reverse complement strand
CCATAGGGTCCTATGTTAAAACTATGTTCGCTGATGGTGGCCATCTTGGATGGAGGTCGGGGTCACATGACATTATTTTGAAAGTTGACCACCTAAGGACCATTCATGTCATGTTTGCTTTAAATTGACTTACTGCTTTCACAGGAAAAATTATTTAAACATTTTTCCCATAGGGTTCTATGTTAAAACTAAGTCGAGTCATGGCGGCCATCTTGGATATGCGATCGGCACAAAAATAACAAATTTAGTAGAGGACCATCCAGTCATCATTTCTATAATGTTACAATTCCATCGGCTGAGTAGTTTCTGACACGAAGATTTTCAAAGTTTCAACCAAACAGAACACATTATTGGCCCTGATGGCCATGTTGGATTTCCGATCTGCACCAAAATAAGAAATTTAGTAGAGGACCTTCCAATGAACATTTCTGCCAAATTTGGTCCAAATCAGTTCAGTGGTTTCAAAGAAGAAGAAGAAAGTATGAAAAGTTTACAGACGCAGACGACGACGACGACGGACGCAAAGTGATGACAAAAGCTCACATGACCCTTTGGGTCAGGTGAGCTAAAAATGATGATACAAGCAGATTTACAGAATCTCAAAATTTTACATACAGTATAATGTCATTAAAACTTGTAGACTTTCAGTTAACCATACTGCTGAACAAAAGTCAAGATTATTTTAATAATTCATAATGATATAGGGGACAGTTGTGGCCGTGATCGTATGGTAGTTGGATTTACAACTACCTATGCAATCAGTGCCTATCACCACTGATATTGTGAGTTCGAATCTCGACCAGGTCGAGGTGTACAACATTATGTGATAAAATTTTGTCAGTGACTTGCGAGAGGTCGGTGGTTTTCTCCTGGTCCTTTTGTTTCCTCCACGATATAGCTGAAATATTGTTGAAAGTGGCGTTAAACACCATCAAACAAACAAAACAAAGATAAAGATGTGTAATCCTTCCGTCGTTATCAGATTTAAGATTGTAAAGACTAGGATGATCTTTCTCAATGATCTATTGTTTTGTTTGTTGTCTATATTACATAATAATATTTTTGGTATACAACCAGGTGCAAGACATTTTAAGTACAGATTTTATGAAAGTGAATATTTGACTCATAAGAGCACCTGTAATGACCATTTCAGTGAAATAATTTGTACTTTCCATTTGAGTGTCAGTAGGCATAATAAATCAATTAGCTTTAGTCAGTGACAGCTTGTGAAAGTATTCTTGTTCCTGAGAAACATTTTTTGCTCAAATGGATTGTCGTTTCACTGAAATGTCCCTTGTAGATACATACACAGTTAAATTTTCATTAAATACTCAATATAGCACCAAGATCTTGAAGAACTTGACTAAAAAATACATAATTTAACATTTAAAAAAAAAAAAAGAATTAAAATTGTAAATTTTGTTAAATGTAATTACACACAAGTACATTATGTGCAAATTGAACGAATTATACAAAATAAAAACAAATATCATATCGTGTGCATTGTTGACCCAAAAAAAATCATATATAAAACAAATACAACTAGACACTGAACATATTGAACATTAATATGTATTCTTTCCATCACTTTAAAGGAGTGAATCAATTAAAAAAATCATTAAACATGTAAAAAAAAAACAAGAAATACGAAAACAAAACAACAATCGGTAGAAATTCACATTTGTGTGTTACCATGAGAATAGTTCCCATTCAAAGGTAGAACATTTTATTTGTAATTTCTTTCATGTATGTATAATAATACTGTTAATTTAACAAGTTACATAAAGTAAAAGGCTCCTTTCTCCTGAAATAAGGCATGATACAAAAATATGGTATATTTCTCAATTGAAAATGAAAGATGACAATGTAACGTTGGCTTCAACAAAATGAGACATTTATGCCATTTCTAAAAACAAATTCATATTAAAGTAGTTTGAAATATTCAACCAAGTTAAAAGCAAACTAATTATTCAAATCATATTTTGATTTATCTAAAATTTTCTCCAATATCCAACACAGCCTTCCACATCAATGTAGAAGACTCAAGAATTAATTAAAGTCCCATAACTCTGGGACGACAAATGCAAAAATTATAAAAACTGATAAAACAACTTATTTCCCTGAATTCTAATAAAGTGTCAAATTTAATCAACATCATAAATTTAAACATGCTTCAGTTATAACTGAAAAAAAACTCTCATTTTTCATCAAATCAAGTTCCATAACTCTAGAACATTACAAGTAGAAATAATCATAATTGAAAAGGTACTAACTTTAATGAAACTTATTACTTCATTCAAATCTTATTGGCAGATTTAAAAGAAAATATTTTTCGTATTAATGTTATCCTCAGCTGTCAATTCTATGCCTACTTGTGCCCATAGATCCAAGGAACAATGTATATGTTATCTATAAATACACACAGGATATTATAATATATTTACTTATAAATTTGCTTGAAAAGTGTAAATAAACAATGAGTGTGAAAACGAAATTAGAAGAGATCTGTGAATACATTTTGTACATGTATTTCAGTGAAAGTTGCATAACATTTAAACATTCAGTTTAAAATATCTAAAAAGATGATTAAAATTTGATCATCTTCCTTAATGTGTACATACATTATACAAGTATACATTTTTGATTGGTTCTTTACATAATGGAGAAGCATCCAATCAAATGTATTCTAGCTCAAGCATATTGCAGTGTTTGTCAAAGATTTGTGGATACAGAAACCCTGATAAAAGAAGATGCTAAATAATGTTAACTTATTCCTCATGAAGGCAGACATCTTGGATTTCAATTTAACATGAAAGAGTATATCTGGAGAAAATAAAAATAATAATAAAATAAACAATCGATGAAGACAATAAGAAGAATGACAAATCCAAATGTAATAACAGTACTCATTAATTTGAACCCATACAAGCTAATTTATGTTCTAAATTTGACTTCTATAATATAGTTTTCTAAGGATTAACAAAATAATAATTAGTAAGGCCATCCATTAAATTATGTTTGTTTCCTGTACTTAGACAGACCCCCAAAACTATCACTACCCAAAAAATATTTTAATCAGGAATTCCACTGACATTTTTATTATTATTTATACAATAGACCTGCTCTTATAAGACCACCACTTATGAAATGAAAAAAGGGGCCTAATAAGAGTTTCTTTTGCATTACAGAATACCCTTTTGACTGACAGATATTTGAAATAAAAAACAACCTATTTTTGGCTGAAAGATATTTGAAGTAGAAAACAACCTATTTTTGGCTGAAAGATATATGAAATAAAAAAACAACCTATTTTTGGCTGAAAGATATTTGAAATAAAAAAACAACCTATTTTTGGTTGAAAGTTATTTGAAATAAAAAACAACCTTTTTTTGGCTGAAAGATATTTGAAATAGAAAACAACCTATTTTTGGCTGAAAGATATTTGAAATAAAAAACAACCTATTTTTGGCTGAAAGATATTTGAAATAAAAAACAACCTATTTTTGGCTGAAAGTTATTTGAAATAAAAAACAACCTATTTTTGGCTGAAAGATATTTGAAATAAAAAACAACCTATTTTTGGCTGAAAGATATTTGAAATAAAAAAACAACCTATTTTTGGCTGAAAGATATTTGAAATAAAAAAACAACTTATGTAACTACCTACTTCAAATATTGTACACAGACTACAGTAAACTAGTTTTTTTTACTAAGGATGGCCTAACACTTATTGAAATATGAACACTTGTAAAAGGCAAGTAATGAAATGTACATGAACCATCAAATGGTTTACAGTAATCATCAAACAAAACTAACAACAATACTGATTTGTAAGAACATTTAAATAAAACCTGTGTGTTGTATAAAGCTACTGTATATTTCCAAAACCTGGCATATTCTTTGAACCTGAAAAATATGTTAAATCTATTGAGTGAGTGATTGTTGTTTAACGCCAACTCAGCAATTTTTCAGCTATATCATGGCGAAAACAAGTCTATTTTGAATGAGATGATGGTGAGGTCTGCTTTGTACAAGACCAAAATGCTTAGTTGGAGTTTTATAGAGCTAGCTCACTGAAACAACAGTCCACAGATAGACATGTCGCCCCACTCGGACACATTATTCTGATTCTGAGCAAACTAGTCTTTACTCTTTCTCCTTAATGCTGCATGGTTATTGGAGAAGCAACAAATACCAATTTTATAGTCTTTGGTTTGACCCGATCTGGGCTTGGACCCACGATCTACCTCACTCGAGTCGAGCATGCTAACCATTACACCACTCATGTGCTATGTTAAATCTATTGAAGTATATAAGTGATTAAAATGCACTTCTAGTGCATGTAAATTCATTGGAGCATGTAAAACAAATACTTGCCAACATCAAATGCCAAATATAAATCTGGAAAACTAAGTGAGTGCTTGTCATTTAAAGCTACATATAAGTGAGCAATAATTTTCCCGCCATATCATGGTGTGAACAAATTATTGTTTGATGATGCTTGCTTTGTACTAGACCAACTGTCTGAGCAAAATGTTTATAGTGCTAGCTCACTGAAAAAAAACAAGTCGTATGCAGACATATCATTCCACTGATTCATTTTATCCTGACTATGAGCCCAGCATTATTTGTTATACTCCTTAATGCTAAATATTTCATGGAGAGGCAACAAACAATCAATTTTACATTTTAGCTTTACACAACACAACATCAAACCCATCACCTTCTAAATGATTATTTTCCTTCACTGAATGGAAGAAATATGAAGTCATAAACAGTATAACTAAAAATTCATATAACATTTATATCTTTTATCATTTCATCAATGAATTGCAGATTTTTTCCAACTCCAAACAATAAACATACAAAATACAGAAGTAGCAGCCTTTTTGGCATCTTTGGGCCTCTTGATTTGAAATGTGTAAGGCTAGAATCACACAAATTAATTGAAACCTTTATTCTATACCGTGGATCATTTTATTAAATTTTCAGTCAACTAGAAAAGATATCGCACAGAAACCATTGTGTATACAAACTGATGATGACAATGACAGATCTATAACATAATACGACCACAATCAATTTCTACTGTTGTTTGGAAAAAAATGCTCCACATACAAAAAACAGAAAACACCCTTTTAGTCAATTTGGGACTCTTGTTTCTGAGTGGATTTTGATTAAGAACAAAAACAATTTCTATCAATGAACATTCCTACCAAGGTTGAAATGTTAAAGATATACAACAGACGACGTACAATGGAGGCAAGAGATTAAAAAACCTCACATGATTTTCAAACTTTCAATCTCGTCTAGCATTTATTAATGATAATACATACCGGTACCTGCTGCAGTAGGCCAAACATTCCTGTTGGCGAGGGGATCACTCCATTGCATAGATAATGGACGATGCAATTGACTTCTTGACTGATCACTAGGCATGTTAGAAGATGACCACGTTTGTTTTTGGGACCATGCATTGGATGCTAAATTTTCTCTCTAAAAAATTAATAAGAATTCTAAAATTATTTTACGAATTCATCAATGATTTTTTTTGCATACTAGTTATGCAAAATTTATGTCTACCATATTTAACAAATAAACCTATTGAGATGAGACATTTTAATGTCAGCATATACAGTGAATCACGTCTAAACAGAACACCTGTGGAATCATTCAAAATATCAAAGAAAATGCAAATGTGTCAGAATTAGGATAAGATGTTTGCCAATGGATATTTTTCACAGTATGACAGTATGATGAATCCACACACCTGTCATTAGGGATACACCACATAAAATGTTGTAATATGTTGACAACATTTCATGTATTTTGTGTCTCCTTGGTGACGAACAGGTCAACCCTGTGTGGGACTATTTCAATCTTTGATACAGTAATTCATTGCCAAATTAACATGTATGGTGTAATTGTCATACATGTGATAGAGTTGCAATGCTACAACTGGAGATTTCCATATTTTTGGCTGGAGATTTGGTCTCATAACTGGAGATTTTTTATCAATGTATTTGATGCGTGTTTTTATTGTTTATTGATGTTTTCCTTTTGTTTTTTCAGTATTGAACCAACTGCATCCCACTTCAATATGTATTGTTTACATTTCTGCCTTTAAAAAAAGTAGTGTTTTATATGATGAATGAAGGATAAAAACTTTATTTATAATTTATTCATAATCATAAGGTTATAACAAAGCAATAACAATGAAGGCAGAATGTTCTGAACAATAAAGTCATAGATCACTAAAATTAAAAAGTCACTATTCATCACATGTAGTCACATAATTTACCCTTAAAAAGTCACAGATATAATCACAGCAAGTGAAAGTCACAAATACTTTGATCGGCTTTGGTCCCAAACAAGCCATAACAACTCAATCCGAGATGAATTCATTGCATGTTTGATCGAAATAAGAAGCTTTCTCGGCATCAAATGTTGATCAACTACTGTCTGCACAACGGTTTATTTTGTCACTTTATAACTATTTTTAATTGCCGCTATCACACTTCTAATCATCTAAGCGTGTGCCACAAACACACTTCCTTACACCCAATTAACTGTCAATCAGTGGATAATTGCATAATCATCAACACCTTAATTAATCACCATCATGACACGGTTTACCTGTAAAGGTGTCAAACAGATCAATAGCCGGATATCATTCATATCTCTCAGTGTTTTTCGTCAGCGCTGGAGTTCCAAATAGGGAATTTCCAGAAATATTGATCGCAAAATGTAGGGCAAGATTTTTTTGTACTTGATTTTTTTCATGGGCAGAAGATTTTGAAAGTTGACGGGAGAGACGGAAGGGACCCTCAAAATCGGGAGAATATTGCTCCCGCCGGAAGGTTCACATGTATGAATTGTAAATGAGGAATGGTGTGAATGGTTTGTAGGTATGGTTTACGATATAATGGTATAATTAGCAATGCTGAACGTTTCAAGTACTGTAGCAGGTGTTTCAAGAAGAACAATCATACTCAAAAGATGCCTAGACATAGATTCTAGGTTTTAAGTTTTAATAAAAACAGTTTTAACAAAATTCTAAACCAAAATTTACCATCTTATCTTCTGAATATTGAGTCTTTATTTGTTTTTCTGTTTCTTCATCACTGCTTCCATTCCTGTAAACAGACAAAATTAACTGTTCAAGTTTTTTTTTAAAAAGAACGGTCAGTCTGTATTGTGTATATTGCCACGGTTCCAAAAAAGCTATAAAAAAAAAAAAAAAAAAAAAAAAAAAAAAAGAAGGGGATTAGGCCATACAAAGTTAATTTCTTGGTTCTCAGGCCCGCCCGAATGTGGAAATTCGTCGCCGCATTGCCGATTTTATTGCAAAAATAGTAAAAAAAAAAATTTAAATGCGGTAGCGCTGTCCGTACGGAAAAAACAACCGCATCCGTTTTTCTCTTATATCGCGTGGTCGGTGAAACGCTTTAAAACGCATCATGCTTAAATGAGATTTAAAGCATCGTTATGACAATGTATAAATAAAAAACGTGTTTCCGTTTGACATTTAGACAAAATGTCAATCGTTTCTGTACAAATTCGGCACAAATGTTTGCCAGTTTTACAAGGAAACATAATATGGGGCTTCTCCGAAGCTTGTACCTTATTGGAATTGTTTACGGAGATAAAAAAAATGGTACGTTGGGACCAGCGGATTGGACGTTTCCATAAAAATTAACCACTTGTGATGTTTCTGCCACCATCGGAAGAATTAAATTGAAAATTTTCAATAAAGTAATGAAAAGATTTATACATTGCCATATTTTTCACAAAAAAAAAGAAGAAAAAATGCCTCCCTCATCACTTTTTACAGCAGTAAAAGGATAAAAAAAATGCCGCCCTCCCTCATCAATTTTGACAAAAAAGGGCCTGAGAACCAAGTAATTAACTTTGCATGGCCTTATGATGTTTCCTATAATATTATTTATACATATTTCTGTTATTTAAATGTCATGTACAAATAAAAATATTTTTAAAGATTGATTGATTGATTGATTTTTGGTGTTTAATGCCACTTTCAACAATATTTCAGCTATATCATGGCGACCAGTTTTAGTGGTGGAGGAAGCCGGAGTACCCGGAGAGAACCACCAACCATGGGCAAGCAACTGGTAAACTTTATCACTTGCGGTTGCGAGTCAAGTGCACCCTTTTTTGTAATTTACAAAGCCGGGCACGAACTCATGCTGTATTGGTGACAGGCTTGTATGAGTTGTTAGATCCAACGACATAACTCATTGAGCCACCCGGGTCCCTTATTTTTAAAGACCAAACGTGCATAATTTAATTGTAGTGTTATTAATACCATTAATTAGATTGGTCAATACAGATCAAGGTTATATGTTTTTATTAATATGATGTTCAAATTACTGACGTTTTGATCTTCAAATTAAAGAAATCAATTTATGCAATCATCTTGTATACACACAAATCATACCTGGCTATGAATGTGAGATTGTCCAGGGACTGCAGATAAGGGGAAATCTTAACTTTTAAACTATATATATATCTGTTGAAGGGGGGACATGGGTGCATATTTACACCCTCAGGAGTTTTATTAAAATCTTTGAAAATCTTACTTTGAATCCATTGCATGTACAAGGTCCAGCCCTACTGCAAAAAATTGTTCACCGCATGAAGAATCATCACTTAAATCATCTGAGTCTTGTATAGCAGACCAGCTACTATTTAAACTGTTCATAGTATCAGAGCTATAAATAGAAAAAAAATAAGACATAAAGACATGTACAAGTATATCTTTGAGCAGTGTTTATCGTAATATACTGTCAAATCTGTCCATACAGTCACTTTTATTAAGCAGTCACCTTTTTCTTGTCCTATCATTGAAAATTTCACATGACTTGAACCTCTTTAAAGAGGTCACCTGTCTTAAAAGAGTACTTTTTCATTTCCTTATGAAACAGTAAATCAGAACAGTAAAGTGTCAACTTTAATTTGTTGCATAACAACATTTTTTTTAATGTGACTTACCAACTGTTGTTGTATAAATTTAACATTATAATTTCTCTTATTACTCTCCTGATATAAACCAGAGGCTCACATGACCTTGTATCAATGGCTATAAACATACATTAAAAAATATCATGCAATTTTTTGTACAATTTGTGTTAACCAGTAATTATATTAAAGTTTCATCATTTCTGAAAAGATATTTTTAAAACATCTTCCCTGTCTTGCAGTGGTAGTAACCTTTTGGAAGAGTGTTATTGTCGTTAATGACCACAAGCCTAACTAACACTTTAACCTTATCTTGGTTTTACGGTCGCAAATATCTGTTTACCAAGCTCCACTATGCGTTGCTAGGTAAACTCAATTTGTGAATGTAAAATACAATACAGTTATCTCCTAATTTTAAAACCACACAGCACGAAAATCATAGTGGTTGTCATATAACAATACAGAATAACTGTCAAATTGAAAATGAATGGCATGAAACAATTCTAAAGTTCTTACCACTGGCCAGCCATATTGTTCATTGGCCAGGTTCTATTGGTACCATATTTACAATCAGGATACGTCCAGTTAGATCCAGCTAAAGCATTAGTTGATGGTTGAGGACTTAAAAACATTGGATTTGGTCGGTTTATTTCATGAGAGAATCTCCTTGGTAAAGTTCCTGCATCTTGATAATTCATGTTCCCACTTAAAGCAACACTAGGTAAGCTTGAGCGATGAGGCCATGTATTACGACCAACTCCTCCAATGCCTGAGAAATCCAAGGATCCTTCTGAATGACGCTGTGTCTGAATCTTGTTTGGTCTCATATCATCACTGCTGCCTGGGGAAGGAGTACGGGAAGTGTAAAGTGTTGGTACCGTCAACTGGTTTTCATGAATGGTCTCCATGTGTTTTGACGGAGCTCCACATGCAGATAGTAAATTGATAACACTGTCTAATTCTTCAACAGATGCCAGAGGAGTTTTATTGTTGCTCTGTTTCATTATGTTTTGATCTGAAAGAAAAAAATTACGATGATGATGGAAAAAAAAGAGGTTTAATAATAATGGTCAAAAATCTTAACAAGAGCAGCATAAATCACTTCCCAAGCTCATCATACACTAAATTACAAAGATAATACAGTGAAACCTGTCTAAACCAAATCTCCTTGGCAAAAGCTTTTGTTAGGGGTTTGGTTTATATAGGTTAAATTAGCAAATAACTCCTATATATAATCAAATCTGTCAATACAATATAAATACTTTCATTGGGCCAATACGGCAAAAACCAGTCCAATACGGATATTTTCCGTATTGGCCTGATTCTAGTCAGTCCAATAACAGCTAGATCGGAATCCGCTAGACGTTTCGACAATTGTAATGAAAAGTCCAGAGAGATATTGGACTGGTTAATTAATAAAGGTATCATTACGTGATGTTGTTCATATTGGCCTTGTTATATGTCCTCGGTCTGCTGTGTTGCCGTTCCGCTGTGCCTTAGGCCAATACAGCAGGCCTCAGACCTATAACTAGGCCAATATAAAAAAAATCACGTAATATTACTATAATATGGACTTTAATTTAAGCTTGGTTTCAATACAGGATTCCGTATTATTCAGGCTTTGGTTTAGACAGATTTCACTGTATAAGGTTAAAGTTACTAGTGCTTAACGCACAATCGACAATATTTCAGGTAAATCATAGCTGTCAGTTTTATTGGTGAATAAAATCAATGTACCCTGCA
Organism: Gigantidas platifrons; assembly: GCA_002080005.1. Lineage (NCBI taxonomy): Eukaryota > Metazoa > Mollusca > Bivalvia > Mytilida > Modiolidae > Gigantidas > Gigantidas platifrons. The sequence continues at coordinate 768,885 of MJUT01043950.1, read as the reverse complement.
GGGAAACCACTGACCTATCAAAAGTAACTGTTGATATTGGTGGAATCCTAGACTATCATTTCCCTGCATAAAATTTTGAGTTAAAATGTATGGTAATACATCATATCAGTTAACCTATTTTGTGCATTAACTTCTATTTATACCATGAACATAAAGAGATATAAATGTCAATATTTTCTTGTGAAAGAAAATTGATTTTCTGAATTATGACTTTTTCATTCAAATCCAACATTTTGAGATATGGGAATAATTTAATCTCTTATATATTAACAGCTTAAAACCAGTGTCATTTTCATATATTAGTCAATTTAATTGTCTTCAGATAGAGATAAACATATAAATAGATTTTCTTGTATGAATTCCTGATTCTGAGCTAACCAGGCTTTGTTCTTACTCCTTAATTCTGTGAGTTTAGCTGTGAAGCAACAAATACAAATTTTATTGTCGTTGATTGGACCCAACTGGTACTCGAACCCACGAGCATGCTTACCACTATACCACTGCTGCAGTTCTGCATCTCAGATTTCATGGCCCTGTAGGCCAGGCTAGGTTTGCAGAATGTATAGGAACAAGATTTTCATTGAATTGAATTTCAATTTACACCTTAATTTAATACCTGTGTTATATACTGGCTTCAGTACATTGCTGCTATCTTTGACAGGTTCACTGGGATCAAGACCTAACTGAACCAAAATTCCAGTCTGGTTATCTCCCTTTTCATCAGTATTAGTTCCATGTACAGTCTTTGTGTCTTTCCCTTGAGTCCTAACGTTAGATGGAATGGACTCAGATTTCCCAAGATCTACATAAAATGAAGTTCCACTACTACTTTCTTCTGGAGAACTTTTCCTTTCAAACAGAGACAGAAAAGATGATTTGAAAGTATTTTGCTTGGCAGGCAATTTTGGAGAGTAGCTGCCTTGGTTTTGTTTTTTACATGAGTTGCTACGACTAGGGGACTGCCTTGGTGAAGGAGGTATCAGGTCTAAGTTGCTCATTTGCACTAAGATATCTTTATTTTCTGAACACTCATAAGATTGGACTAGAATTCCGAGTAACGAGGCTATGGTGGCTGAACACATCTGATGGTAGTCCAATTGAACTTTCAAAAATAGTAAAATGCATCGACATAATATCTGCAAAAGAAAATAAATAAAACTTTAAAATGCATATAGAAGTAAATTGAAACATTTCTAACTTAAAAGACCTAGGGACCAAATTTTTTGTTCAGAATATACATCTTAAATTTTAAACAAAAAAATCTGACAAATTTAATGTTTGGTTCATACAGAATTCTACCATTGAGATTAATGGTCCAATCGTTTGGTATTAAAACAGTTCTACGTTCATTTTAACCATAAATGGTTCCCTAAACTGATGTTGAAATTGTAATTATATTTAAAGATTAAAAAAGAATAAAATTTCAAATAAACAACTAAAACAATTTGAATCTTCTTGCCCTAATAGTACATGTAAGATGGAAATAAATCTTATTAGACATCATACAAGAAGTTTTGACATACTTGTAAATTAGATTGGCACCTATCATTTTCATCACCATTCTCCAGATGATTTTTTAAACATTGTAACAAATTCTCCATTTCTCTCAGCTTCCCTGATGGATCAACTCCATTACTACTGGCATGTACAGATTTAAAGGCATTACTGGTTTCCTGTCCAAGCTTCTCATAACAGGTTCCTTTAACAGCACTTTGCAAAGAGTCAACTAGATGGGTACCAGCCCCATCAAATTTCTTCCAAGCGTCTATGTATTCCACGACACCTTCATACCCATTCAGAATATGAGACATGAACGACAGTTTATTTAGTTCTAAAAAGAATTTAGACTTGGATGGATCAGTTTCACTTCCTTTATTTCCACTGTTATGAAGTAAGTGTTTTTTCAACGAT
>MJUT01043950.1:745357-758966 GCA_002080005.1 Gigantidas platifrons | reverse complement strand
ATATATTTTTACCTCAATCTCAGGGTAAAGTAACACAAAGATTGATGAACAGCAGTGTATTGCATATGCGCTCGAAACCATCAAACTATTTATCATAAACCATCACAGAATTTGTAACCAGAGCAGCACGACGGGCGCTGCTAGTGGTGCAGGAACTATTTATCTTTCAGGGCCCGTATGCATAAAACATCTGAACTTATCTTAAGTATTACTTTAACTAATATTTCACTAAGGAATCCCTTAGTTAAGTGATAATCTTAAGTAGTATGCACATAACTACTTAATTTTTACTTAGCTAAGGAAACCTCAAGTGGAAATTATCGGAACTCTTCTCCATTTACCATTTAATATTATATTTATTTATCCTTGGTAATATCGCTTTAATTTTTAAATAGATATATAATGCACGCTTTTATTACTTTGTGCGGTTAAGCATTCAAGATCGGGTGTGTTTGAATTTTACTATTCGTGACTGCTGAAAATAAAAAATGTCTAAAAGGAAGCCAAATTGGACAGATAGAGAAAAACTTGAATTGTTGGAGGAGTGGGAGAAAAGAAAGGCTATTTTAAAAGTAAAGTTTTCCTCATCGATAACTTCTGCGGAAAAAATAGGGCATGGCAGGAAATTGCAAATATAATTAATGCCGGGAATTTAGTAAAAAGAGACGTCAAAGAAATACAGAAAAATGGGACAATATACAAGGCAAAAACTGAGGTTTCATTACATCTAAATCTTTCAAATAATTCAAAATCATCATATATTTCTAATGGATTAGTTCTATCTCATTCGATACCGGTTAACGTGAAACATTGTACGTGACCATTTTAATTTTGAAATGAGTTTATATGGGCAGACCTGTACAAAAAATCAATGAAAATGTTACAGAGCATGAATTCCACGCTTGTCATAAAATACTATTTACATGTATGAACGTGCACATTTTGTATTTGAAAAAAAAACAAGACTTGTGGTTCCAACAACGAATATTTATATTTTTGACGCAATAAATCAAGTAAACTGTCCCGGAAAAGTTACGTATACTTTCTGTTGAGATATGAATTAATTAATAATTAAAGCCAATAAAGATATTTCGGATACAATATACCCATCCGTTCTTCATTTAAATATAAATTTCAACGATATTGACAATTTTTCGTTGTTAATTGGTTCGAAGTCGCTGCATTTTAAATACTTAAGGTACCTCAATAGGTACCTTAGATTTAAGTGAAAACTTAAGTGTATTCTTATTTTAAGGAGCTTTATGCATACCACTTAAGTGGAATGGGCGGAGCTATTTAAAACTAAGATTTTGCTAAGGAAATTCTTAGTTTAAGGAGTAGTATGCATACCACTTAAGTAAAAGGGGCGGAGTTACCTTAACTTAAGTGTTTTCTAAGAGAAATCTTAATTTAAGTAGCTTTATGCATACGGGCCCTGGTGTTTTTGTGGAGTTCGTGTTGCTTAATCTTTATTTTCCCGTGAAGTATTTTGGTGATCCTTGTTTGTCTACAGTCATTTTGTTCTTTTCTTTTGGCCATTGTATTGTATGTTCGTCTTCGATTACGGTTTCTTAAATGTCTTCTTAGTTCAATGCTCTAGTATGAATAAACAAAAATGAAAATCTATTGATTTTCTGTCAATAATATACCAATTATCACTTTTATGAGAAACAACGCTCTACTTTCTAGGATTGGCAATATTAACACATTTGCATACTACCCGCCAATCAGAATGACTTGCAATATAAACTCCTTCATAACCCCATTTCACATGGCATTCGATTATTCTCACTCTGAATTTCACCATGAGAGGACGCATTGGTATCTGCTCTAATGCTGAACAAATTGTTACATATAATACTGTGTTTGAGGATGGATTTACCAGAAGACAATATGAAGGAAAATTGTTCAGAGCAATTGCTGGAAAGAAGTTTAAACTTGCAAAGATATTGGTAGACGGTGGAGTGAACGTAAATTGTACATTGAGGACTGGTGTTACTCCATTGATGATGGCATGTGACCATAAGGTAGATGGAATTTTAAAAAGGATGAGGTTAGACTTAGTAAGTGCTCTTATTGAACAAAGGGCAGACATGTTGGCAAGAGATAATTTTGGAAGAACGCCGTTAATGTACGCCTATATAAGTGGAGACAGACAGATAATAGACATGCTAGCTATGAACTGTGATAATGGATGGATAGACGCGCCTATTCATGACCCCCGGTCTAGGATCGACAGCGTGATTGTACGATCAAACATATATATGCATTTTCAACGTTGGCAGACAGATGACTTTTCTCAATATATGAACTAAGTGCAGAAAAATTAACAGGAGGAAAAAATGAAGGAAACAATATTATAAGAAAGAGAACGCATCACTTCCTTCTTCTTCTTCTTCTTCTTCTTCTGTTACAGAAAACCATCAACGTACTGATGTTTACTTTCCGGCGCATGCCTGGTAAAATGTTTCCAAATTTATAAAAAATTTCAGAACATAGTAAATTAGAGCTTGATATAATTGCTATTATTTTTTTGTTTTAATTTTCAGTTTTTACAATTTTTCTTTTAATTTTAATTTTTAATTTTAATTTTTTAATTTTAATTTTCGATTTTACAATTTTTGTTTGATTTTTATTTTTTCATTTTTTATTTTTATTTTTTACATTTATTAAGATAAAAACATGATTTCTGTTTATTTAAGGTGTAGATAAGTATCAAGGAGCACATCGTGAGTGAGTGCACCCTTGAAGGATTCTGTAATGGTGTTTTTGGTTATGTCGGGAGATAATTTGTTCCAGTCTTTAATGGTTTGACAAAAGAAAGAAAATTTATAACTGTCTTTATTGCATTGGATTTGTCTGTATGAGTCTTTCCAGGAAGATCTTGTCATAGACTGGCTCTGATGTAATATATTATGTGTAGGGATAGCGATATTTTCATTTATTACTTTGTGAAACATTATGAGCCTAGTTCTTAGTCGGCGTTCTTGTAGAGTTTGCCAATTCATGGTGTTTAACATCTCAGACACACTGCTGGTGTTATGATGTCTGTTGCATGTATACCTGGCTGCCCTTCGCTGTACCTTTTCTAGCGAGTTTATGTTTTCGTTTGTGTGAGGATCCCAAACAGTGCAGCAGTATTCTACTTTGGGTCTTATTAGGGTTTGATATGCTCGTTCTTTTATTGTTTGTGATTGTACTTTAAGATTTCTTCTGATAAAACATAATGATTTGTTTGCTTTGGCGGCAGTTTGTTGAATGTGGGTATTCCATTTTAGGTCTGTTGAGATTGTGACACCTAGATATTTTGCATGTTGGACAGATTCTAGTATATGGCCATGCATGTTGTAGTAAAAGTGGATTGGATTTCTCTTGGTCGTTATATTCATGATATTACACTTGTCTGGGTGAAATGACATGAGCCAGTCTTGTTCCCATTTTATAGTACCTTCGAGATCTTCTTGGAGCTTGAGGCAATCGTTTTGTGATTTGATTTGTCGATAGATTATGCTGTCATCTGCGAAAAGTCGGATACTGCTATGTTTGATGTATTCAGGAAGGTCGTTAATGTAAATTATAAAAAGTATTGGCTCAAGAACTGTACCCTCTGGGACACCGGATGTGACTGGTATTTTTGATGATGTCATATTTTCTAAAAGTACTGTTTGAGTTCTGTTTGAAAGAAAAGATTTAACCCAGTTTATGATTTGTTCTGATATGCCAAAGTATTTCATTTTGTACAGCAGTCTTTTGTGTGGTACCTTGTCGAAAGCTTTTGCAAAGTCCATTATTATTAAGTCAGTTTGTATGTTTTTGTCATTGTTTTGTGATAATTCATGTATTAAAGAAATAATTTGTGACTCACATGATCGTTTTGCCCTAAATCCATGTTGTAATTCATAAAGTGTGTTGTTGGTTTCTAAATGTTGCATCATGTTGCTGGCAAATATATGTTCAAGTAATTTGCAAGCTATGCATGTTATGGATATAGGTCTGTAGCTTCCTGGGTTGTGTTTATCCCCTTTTTTAAATACAGGCGTGACATTTGCGTGGTTTCAGTCAGATGGTACTTTGCCAGTTTCCAATGATTTGGTGAATAATATAGTGAGGATGTCTGTACATATATCAATATTTTCTTTCAGTACTCTGCCTGCGATGGTGTCGGGACCAGTAGCTTTACTAGGGTTTATATTTTTGATGAGTTTATAAACTCCATCCCTAGAGATTTTTATGGGTTCCATTGTGGGATGATTACTTGGACCTTTAACTTGAATGTTAGTGTTTGCTTCAGATATAAAAGCAGACTGAAATTGTTTGTTTAGTATATTTGCTTTCTCAGATGGATTTGAGTGTAGGGTACCTTCACTTCGTAGAGGAGCTATGCCGGTGTTTTCATTTTTCTGGCTTTTTATATAAGAATAAAGTTTTTTTAGTGTACTTTTGAAGCTTGGTTGATCTGGTTCATTTATTTCAATATCAAAAATCATGTTTTCTATATATCGCCAGTATGAGTTTCTCATTTCGTTCTGAAGCTTGGTTTTAGTTTTCTGATATTGTTTTTTATACTTGGGATTTCGTTTTTTCTTTTTATATAACTTGTTTTTCTTGTTAATTAACTTTTTTAGTTGGTTATTTACCCAATGTAATCTTGATTTGTTGCCAATGCTTTTTGTTGGAATATGCTTATGGATAGTCTCTTGGACATTGGTTTTGAAAATGTTCCATAATTCATCTAGACTCATTTTATCCTGATCTTTTTTTAGTTGTTTGTAAGTTTCAGTGAGGTCTTTTTCTATTTGATCCCATTGTGCCTTTTTATAGTTTAACACTTTGTGAGCTTGTTGTTTATTTTGCGGCAGGGTTAGGTTTATTTCACTGTAAACTATATCATGATCACTAGCACCGATTGGTGGTAAAGTTTCGACTCTATTGACAAATGATGGGTTTGTCATACACAGCAGATCTAGTGTTGTGTCTTTTCGGGTGTTCTTGTTTATGACTTGTGTTAGGTTGTTGTCATGTAATATAGCGAGGAGTTGATGGTGTAGTGGAGCTTCAGGTTTATTAGGTATGACTGCTGGTGTATTCCAGTCTATGTGGCCAAGGTTGAAATCGCCATTTACCCAGATGTTTGAATTTGTTTTCTTACATAAGACTCTATTCAGTGAGATACCCAGTTGTTCTAGTGAATCTCCTTTATCGGATGGTGGTCGATAGTATGTGCGGTAGCTAGTCGTTTCGTACCATGTCCATTTCGTACCATCCATTTCGTACCATGACCGTTTCGTACCATGTTCGTTTCGTACCATATGGGATTTCCCATGTAAAAATTTTTGTTACTTATTTGTTTTTTTCATTACCATTTCGTACCATATGGGATTTTCAGTGTAAAATAATTTGTATTTTTTGTTACTTATTTGTTTTTTTTCATTACCATTTCGTACCATATGGGATTTTCAGTGTAAAATAATTTTTAGCCCACTTTTCTTGATTTGCCTATGTGAAATTGTATGTTATATTGCACTTTGTGTTGCATTTTCGTTTTAAGGGGGTTCAATTCTTTTCATTTAGGCCTTTTGTCTTATATGCACACACCAATACTGGTTTATCCAATAATTTTGAATATTTTTTTTTAAAGAATAATGAATTTTGCAGTCAAATTGTTAAATTCGTTTTAGGTTAAGAAGATAAAAATTACTTAACAGTATTACACACACGATGCTGCCACTGGAAACAAGATTCACACTCTAAAGCCTGTTGTCGAGGTCGAACCTCCTGGTCACAAACTACACAAGGATATGGCATGTTGATTAATGAATCTTGTGACATAGCACCCCTTTTTATACATACTCACCTCATTTCTCATACTAAGTATATTTTTCTACAGGTATTACAATTTCCTGCTGATAATGTGTCATGGTAATAAAAGTGTGTACTTGGGTATTGCACTCCTATTGTTTCAGTAGACGAAAATGTGTGAAATAAGAAATAAATTGCCAGGGTGGGCAAAATGTATGGTTTCTGACAAATAATTTTTAAACTATGGCATTTTAGGCACCTAAATGACAAATACTTGTTACAAATCGTTAAAAATAAAGATATAATAACAATTTTTAATATTTAAAACTTTACTCTTTTCAAAATGTATACTATTTTAAAAAAACAAAAGATTTCTGTAATTGCTATATGTATTTATTTATAATTGAATAATAAAAAAAAAACCACAAAAACGTAAGAATCTGAAAAAAAAAATATATAAATCACGCAATTGCTAACTTTGAAATAAAACTTCTTTTTTTTCTAATGCATGGTACGAAAATTGTACAGTCATTAATGTAAAAATTCCATATGGTACGAAACGGTCAATGTTAAAAATGTCATGGTACGAAACGGTAATATGGCTTGGTACAAAATAGCAAAATCATGGTACGAAATGGACATGGTACGAAACGACTATAATTCTAGTTAACACTTATAATATTTTGAGGTATAATAGGGTGTAACGAGGTATAATTGGGTTTAATTGGATGCAATCTTGGGTATAACCCCGATAATGAGGAATAATTGGATGAAATGACGTGCCGACTTGAATTTCTTGTCTTTTGAAGGACGACTTAAACAGTCTTTGCCTTTCTTTTTTTTTTCACCTACTTGCCCGAAAGCCAAATTTTCTATTAATTCAGACAAATTCTTTCATTTGTCTGAATCCAGTTTTACTTGTCTCAGGCTTCAGGCATGTGGGTTAGTGCAAAGACTGCTTAAATGCTCATGCATGAGATAAATTGTCTTAAAATAAAGCTTCTGAACAGAAGATAAACTCATGAACAATGACCATGATGATGACTAAGCATGAGGTCAAGGAGGACATTGTGGTTGAAAATTACTTTTAATTAATCTGTTGCAAAAAAAAATCTTGCATAACTTGCGGTCTAGTGACTGATAAGGTCAAAGGGCACATATTCATGTATTGTCGTATTGACATTATACCTTTTTACTCACTTATTTTAAGCTGGAGTGCAACTCTGACTCTGTTTAGTGTTTAATACATATAATCATTTAAAATTTAGAACAAAATAAATATTGAAAGACGTGATCAGTATAAAATATGGCTTATTCTCTTTCCTTTCTCGGCTACTTGTTATTTTGAACAATAATTTGTTGTTGTTTAAAAAGAATAATACTGTAGGCCTACTTTTGTTTTATCAATCATGACTGAAGTTCCACCGGAAGTTCACATACTCACTAAAGTGTTAATTTCAATAATTGAACAACAATATTTTTTTTCACCCGACAATAATTTTGGCTTATCTGTGAAATTAACTTGCATGGCATGCTCTCACTATTCAATAATAAATATGGAAATATAATCTTTTTTCGGTTTTTGTTTGGTATCTAGGTTGAAGGGTGAATATATAAATAGAAATGAATACCACACAGTCATGTCAATAACAAATCAAGTTCGCTGGTCAAGGTCACGAGCAGACAGCTTTCTACCGGTAATATATTTGACTTGCTATGGCTAACATCCGACGAGCTCTTTTAACATCTGAGGAGGCATGGAAAAATCTTCAGAAGTATTACGACGAAAATGGAACAAAACTCAACATGCCAAGCATGTTTTCCAGCGACCCGAGTAGATTTGAAAAATTCAGGTATGGTATACTTTAAAGTTTATATAGATCTACAATGTAGTCAATAAGATTTGGGCTACATCCTGATTCTTTCCCGTCCTAAAGTGAAACATGGGATACTACCAAATCCATATAGGGCATACTCAGAAACGGATATGTTTCCTCAATGAAACATAGATTGTATTTTTCTTTTGTTATTTTTAGAATTTACAGTTCCTAAATAAGGAGGAGGAAGTAAAAGTACCATGCTTCATGTTGTTGATTAATATGCCCATTTTGGGCCCTATGATTAGGAAATAAAAAATTCTTATTCTTATTCTTAAAAGTACCTGAAATATGGAAAATTGGCAATGTAGTGGCTCTGCTTAAGAAGGAAGACAAGTCCGATCCTGGCAACTACAGGCCAGTAAGTCTTACCAGCATTGCATGTAAAATGATGGAAAAACTGATAAGAAACCAAATAGTAGATCATATAAAAAGAAATAAACTATTTAGCAAGAAACAATTTGGTTTTATATCTGGAAGATCCACGACCCTGCAATTACTGTTGGTTCTAGACCATTGGACCGAAATACTAAATAACGGCGGCAGTATTGACTCTGTTTATATGGACTTCATGAAAGCGTTCAATAAAGTACCCCATAGAAGGCTCATCAAGAAAATGAAACATTATGGCATTGGAGAAAAAACACTCAACTGGGTTCAGGATTTTTTATCAAACAGAAAACAAAAAGTTTCAGTGAATGGAATGGACTCTACTATCCACAATGTAACCAGTGGAATTCCACAAGGCAGTGTATTAGGACCAATCCTGTTTGTAATCTACATAAACGACATGCCAGATTGTGTAGCAGCAACAGCCTATCTCTTTGCAGACGACACCAAGCTATATAAAGAAATCAAATCACCAGAAGACAGCAACAGTTTGCAAAGGGACCTGGATAGTTTACAGGATTGGTCCAATACCTGGCTACTAAAATTTCACCCAAATAAATGCAAGGTCATTACGGTATCAAATAAAAAGAACATAAATAGGACGTATCATTTATACGATAGTATGGGCAAGGAAATAGACCTAGAAAAATCAGAGGGAGAAAAAGATATTGGAGTATTTGTGGACGATCAGCTTACATTCTCAAGACATATTCAGCAGCAAGCGAATAAGGCAAACAGTATCATGGGCCTTATAAGAAGAACTTATTCATATCTAGATGAGCAGAGTTTCAGATACCTATTCCAGGCTTTAGTAAGACCACACCTTGAATATGCAGAAGCAGTATGGGCACCATCAAAAGTAGGGGACACAAATGTACTGGAAAATGTCCAAAGAATAGCAACGAAACAAATTCCATCACTTAAAGACCTAGATTACTCAGATAGACTTAGAAAGCTGAAAATGCCAACCCTAAAGTACAGGCGCTTTAGAGGGGACATGATCGAAACCTTCAAAATCATCAATGGCATATACGATAGAGAGGTCACAGAAAATTTTTTGGAAATGGATCAAAATACAAGAACTAGGGGACTATTGGTTTTATAGTATTTGATAGAAAATACGGGGTTATGTGAAAGTGTATAAAATCGACTAAAACCAGGTTAGACATGCACAGTAGGGTACCAATTACGTATAAAAAAGAAAATATTCACCAAAAATAAATAAAAATTCTCAAAAAAAAATTTCCTGTCCCCAAGTGCCTGTGATATTTGCCATCCTGTTTACAGGCCCTTTCTGGCTTTGGTTTTCTTGATCAACAGGACTTTTAAATTATGTGGCCATACATGTGATAATGTCATCAGGTCTTTGCTGGAGATTTGCCTTCAAAAACCAGGAGATTGGGGGTCTGATCAGGGAGATTTTTTTATCTACATACAGTGTGTGGCCAAAAGTATTGGCGCATGTAAGAAAATCCCTATATAATCAACCAAAACATTATTTTTTCAAAAAATTATTGTGAAGTCATTTCTGGATAGATTTTAACAAATTTTACACCAAGACATTCAGAATTGTCTATATTTTAATTGTTTATTTGATCATTATATGAGTGGTTTTAATTTGTACATAATTTAAACATAACAAATAAAAATTGACTTTGATTTTCTTATATATTTCAACTAAAAATAAATCCTAAAAATCAACAATCATGTTTAAATTATGTACAAATAAAAACCACTCATATAAACATAATGAGCAAATAAACAAACAAAATATAGACAATTCCGAATGTTTTGGTGTAAAATTTGTTAACATCCAGAAATGACTTCACAATAATTTTTTGAAAAAATATGGTTTTGGTTGATTATATAGGGATTTTTTTTACATGCACCAGTACTTTTGGCCACATACTGTATTTATCAACGTTTACTCTTCTATAGTTTAATTTATGTACATATTCATACTTATATGCATGATAAACATCTTTTTAGTTCTACAAATACAATACAAAATGTAGTAGATAACACAATGACCAACATTCTACTCCCTGTCATTCACATCTTCAGATACCCTTTGTAGATTTTGCATGTAAGAGCAGCAAGCATTCTTTGCTTTACTCAGAACTGACTTGGATGGGGTGTATTCAAAACAGTTACATTCAATTTTGAATTTGCAGTTCATCAGTGACATAATTGGTGATGCAGTCAAATTCTATTTTCCACTTTTCTTGAAATTTGCAGGCGTATTTAATTTTCTTAGGGTTAGCTGGTCCATCGGGACATGACGAGTGTCTTTTACGAGAAGCCATTTCAAAAATGCTGAACCCCTGTCAAAAACTTTACTATTAAACAAACAAAGTGATTAGTTTTTAAGATTTAATTGCTGAAAATCAATACAAAATCACCCAAGCATCATAGATTAACAGGTAGATTGACATGTAATCAGCTGATATGTTGCTAATTATTATAAACACAGGGAAAGTACCTAGGTAAAATCGATACCGGAAGTCAATAGATTGGACGTAATTTCAACTTTTTGACAAAGATTATGAATCCGGGAGATTTTCTACCAATTCCGGGACTTGCATTTTGAAGGGTCGAATCCGGGAGACTCCCACAGAATCCGGGAGCTATCACATGTATGTGTGGCTTTTTAGTCTTTGATTGTTCCATGATATATAATGTCAGTTCATCTGTCAGAAAAGTTTTAAAAGTGAATTCTTAATAAAAGTTTGCATGCTTGCTTAATACCAGATAACCTCATTCAGATTTGATTTTCTGTATCTCCAGTAACTGAAGATATCCCATCACTAGAGATACATGTACAGAGCATAAAATAACTTCAGAAGTCAAATCTCAAATTATTTATGTAAGCAATAGCTTATCTTGCAAGAACTATTAAAGTATAATTTATCAAAAAAAAGTTGTAATGAGTAATACTTAATTAATAATTTTTTTTAGCTCGCTTGGATCAAAGGGCCAAGTGAGGTATTGTCATCACTTTGTATCCATTGTTATCCGTCATCTGTTTTTACCTTCTAAACATCTTCTCAGAAACCACCGGACCAGTTGAAACCTAACTTGGTGAGAATGTTCATTAGATTGCCCTCTACAAAGTTTGTATGTTGATTTTTTTTTTATTGTGATTGGAAAATCAACAACAGAATTATTAGGACCAAATAAGGATGTTTTTGTATTTGGAGAGTCTATTTTTCAACCAAGTTTGATTTTTTTATGTTCCTTATAAAAATTCTTTTTATGAAATATGCCAACACCTTTTTACAGTTTTCAAGATATAAGGGGTTCAAGATGGAGTTAACACCCAACAATTTTAATGTTTAGTAACAAGTCCAGTTGTAATGCATGTCATAGTTGACACCTAATTTTTGTAAGCTGCAGCTGTAATACTTTTAATTCATTATCAAATTCTGCATAATGATTGAACATTAATTGAAAAATTATTCCATACGTATGGACATCTTTAACTGGTATTTTGAAAAAAAACAAGATTTATCAGATTTTTAATGTGCAAACCGTAATCATCTCCCCCAAATTTATGTACTCAGGTAATCAGTAACTCCAATAATTGACCATACTTCTCACCTGTACTACAAAAAAATGCATATTCTTTATAGTAACTTATTGTACACCTACATATATACAACCTCTTCCCCCCCTGCCAGAGGGTGTGCCGGGGGTAGAATAGGCACCAGGTTTCTCCATCCTAGAGGCACTAGTCCTCTAAAAGGGGCCAACCCCGGGGTATAAAAATGGGACAGAGAGCTTCTTCGGCTTGAAGAGGTGTCCGTCGGTTGTGCAGGATGTATAAATTCACAACCAACCCGTCCTTCGGATGAGACGTAAATAAAACCGAGGTCCCGTGTTGAGAGATTGCCACCCTCTTCACACTTTAAAGAACCCAGTGTAACAGCTCATTATGAGCATTATGCTCATGATGAGTGGTTCATAGGAGACCTGTTGCACTGGCTAAATTCTCCGTCCCTACTCATCACCTTTCCTTGTTTCGAGTCCCATGGTGTTTAAATTATTTTTTGCCCATTGGCCTATCCATCCCCTGTTTTCAACCCACATATTGATTTATTGTAAACATGTTCTCGTCCTGAATATAGCTGAAAAATTGCTTGCTGGACGTCAAACATCAATCAATCAATCAACAACCTCTTCCCAAAATGTGACAATAGACATGTGGTCAGTGCTGTGCAGGGACTCAGATCCAGTCCTGACTTTGATCTTATTTTTATCATGGGAGTCTATTTATCTTTCTTTTCTATTTTTAGCACTACTGTGAAAACAAAAGATGGTGATCTCCTTGTAGATTTTTCCAAGAACTTAATAAATGATGAAGTGTTCCAGCTATTACTACAACTGGTAATGTATTAAAGAATGTGATCCATGTAGCATCAGATTCAGTAAATCAATAACAAATATAAAGAACCTCTGACTGTAGCCAATAAGATACAGTCAAACCTGTCTTTATGTGACCTTTTGAGGAAACATTGAAGACAGGTCACATAAGACAGGTGGTCGTTAAATACAGGTTTAATTAATATGAAATGCTATGTGAAGGAAAATTAAAATTAAGGTCACATTATAAAAGTTATTACTTATTAGAGATGGTCATTAAAGCAGGTTTGATTATTTTTCTAAATTTTAGATAGCTTTTTTGAATAAGAATAAGAAATTTATTTACCAAATCAAGGACCCACAAGGGGCATAAGTATTACAATGATTAGATATTACAACAAATACAATGCAGAATAAAGGATTACTATTAACTCATACAAACATATACAAGCATTAATCCAACCAGATAGTATATAGAAACTATCTTGTAATATAATATAACATAACAAGGCTACCTCAGCAGTCCAGAATACAAGGCATAGGGCAGAGATACATGTATGTGTGTTAGCTTACATACTCATACATACACATACATATACATACACACACATATATACATATACATACATACATACATATATACACTCACACACATAAAAAGCAATACAACAAATAAAATTAAAAGAAAAAAAAATAATAATAACCATTTACAAATTATATTATTTCAAGTAACCATGGTAATGTTGTAAAACTTTATATGGAGTGGCTATTTTACTTACTCAAAAAGGAGGAAATATTTCTTTTTCCAAAAGGTGAGGGTGAAATTTAATAAATAAAGATAATATTCTACTGCACACCAGGGGCAAAACTTATTTTAACAGTTTGAGGATAAATATATTTTAACTCTGTTCATCTATACCAAGGATTTATATAGTAGGAAGGATATGAATCTCGTATTTTCTCGTTTTATCTTGCGTGGCGAGGTTTTATGTAGTCCGAGATTAGGTTTTATGCTATGTACAGAGCAAAACTGAATTTATTCATTTTTAAATGCCTTGAGAATTCGTATGAAAATCAACCAATTACACCAAAGTTTGTGTTATACATCGTCTATATACTACACTACACAAAACAATCCTTGGATTTGCCAATATAGGTTCAATAGGAAAGTTTTTTTTTTT
>MJUT01043950.1:735212-745330 GCA_002080005.1 Gigantidas platifrons | reverse complement strand
ATAAATAAAGATAATATTCTACTGCACACCAGGGGCAAAACTTATTTTAGCAGTTTGAGGATAAATATATTTTAACTCTTCATCTATACCAAGGATTAATATAGTAGGAAGGATATGAATCTCGTATTTTCTCGCTTTATCTTGCGTGGCGATGTTTTATGTAGTCCGAGATTAGGTTTTATGCTATGTACAGAGCAAAACTGAATTTATTCATTTTTAAATGCCTTGAGAATTCGTATGAAAATCAACCAATTACACCAAAGTTTGTGTTATACATCGTCTATATACTACACTACACAAAACAATCCTTGGATTTGCCAATATAGGTTCAATAGGAAAGTTTTTTTTTTTAATTCTGTATCGCCCCTCATACACGTAAAAATTAAAAAATAGTACAGTAGAGTTTCATACCTCTAAAAACATATTAAAAATGATAAAACAAAGAAACCAATCACGCCAAGTTTTGTTCTATACATTTTTTGGTATATCGAATACACATTTGTACACTTTGATATGTCGATTTCATGCAAACAAGGGAGTTTATTGATTTTTAAATAGGCCACCCCCCATTTCCACCCAGAACGCCGCCATTTTGACAAATGATGTAAACAATCCTTAATAAATACAAATCGGGAGCACTGTTTTCAATAAAACTCCTTCTATTCATTGAAAAATATGTATATTATCACAAAAATGACAGCTACGCTTCAATATTCGGTATGATGAGAGAAGAGAGGATTTTGAAATTTAAATTCAAGTCTTGACCGCCCATAATAGGCGGGATTATGAAGATCAAAAGGAAAAATTGATTAATGTCAATTATTGATGAAATATGGGTGATGCATCTACAAAAAGTCGATACTTTATCAATGATTGGTATTTAGAACAAATATTTTCACTTTATACCTGTAATTATGGTTTTATTTACTTACAAATACTGGTTTAAAATGTTGAAGCGATGAAAATTTCCACCCGATTAATCAAGGCATGTGCATCGTCAACGAATTGCACTATGGGTAATCTCGCCACTCAACATACTTACATACAATCTATGTTAAATCTCCAGAAGTTTCATATCCTTCCTACTATATAAATCCTTGTCTATACAAATGATGGTTCAATATAACCTGACAGACCTACTAGTACTAGAAACCACCATTAATACATGTACCCAAAATTTGTATCAGGAAGAAAAAAAAGTAAGCATTTTTATGGCATTTGAAAAATACAAATGGTTGCCTAATTTCTTAACCATTGCTAAAATTATAAGTCTAGTTGAGAAAATTTAGTTTTTAGACATCTATTCTTAGATTTTTAAAGTGCAATGATGTAAAAATAATTATATCTTATTAAACTATATGTATATTACAGTATCAAGTTTTGTATATCCCTGAATTGATATATGATAAAATTATGTTTTCAAATTATTTTAAATTGTTTTCCAAATACTAGTCAAATTATTGTTTTTTTCAAATATCATTCTTGATTTTTTCACTTTCAAACAACCTTGTTTACTATTTAGCTAATTATTGATAAACTATTTACAAATTAGTGGTATTATTTTTTGGAAATATAATCTATCTCCATGATTTTTAACCTTTTGATTTTACTGCACGCTTGAATAAGGAACAAAAATTGTCAAGGTTAATGGTCAGCTTTTTAAAGGGATTTTTCATAAAAAAATATAAACATGTATTTGAAATTGTGTTTAAAAGTTCAATAATTAAAACTCTAATTATTTTGTTATTAGCATGTTATACTCCACATGAAGAACATACAATTATAAATATAAAAATAGATATATAGACCTCCTGGCATCCTGATATATTCTGATCCTCCCTAAGCACCTTTAATTGTCTATTTCTGCTTTATTTTAAATCAAAATGAGCTCACATTTAAACTGCAGCTGCATGACATTGAGTAGTGCAATATTTCTTTCAGTCGATTTAATAAGGAATATTTTGCATATTTTGATGAAAAAAATAACATTATAATTTGCTGCTCAGAAACTTGAGCTGAAATTACATTTAGTTTGCCCTCTTTAAAAATGATGTGTGACACCCCTGACACCCTCCATCTAAGATGACTGCCATTACTTAAAGTAGAATTTTCATTAAATTGAGAGGGAAAAAAAAAAATAGGTATAAATTTTTCTATTAAATTAGAAGTCAATTTGAAAACAAGAGGAGCATTTACAGGCTCCTAGGAGCCTCTATCTTTTTTTCAACATTGCTTTTATTATTTTCACTCGTCTTACCAGTGTTTACTGGCTTGATTGTATCTGTAAAATTAATTTTCAGTCACATACACTAGTATAAATAAATTTTTTTTACTTTATTTGTTAAAATGTCTTTATTCAGATCCAGTTTTCTTTTCTTTGAATTCTTGAGTCTACATTTGGTAATGATTATATCAGTGTATGTAGTTCTTTTTTATCTTTAGTTGTGACCTAGTAATGTAATGTCGGCCACAATGATTACAGTATTTGTAAGATTATTTTATTTTGCTTTCTTCTTGATAACCCTTAATCTAGAAAATACAATTCTAAACACCAGATAAAATCAGAACTACAAATGTAGCATTTTAACAACAGAAATAAAGAGTAGTAGTTGCTGCTCAACTTCAGGCTTAGGACGTTTCACACTCATCTTAAAGTACATGTATGATTTATGCTCATTATTGAAGACCCTTCTGTGATTGTGAAATATAGAACAGCAATGAAAGTACTGTTCCTTTACTTTACTTTGTGTCAATGTGTAAAATGTCAATGTCTCTCATGTTCATTTACATCCATATCCTTTCTTACTACAATCTGTTCCTTCACTTTAATTTGTGTCTAAGTGCATAGTTGCCAACCTTTCCGGATTGCCCGGAATGGTTCCGGAATATGGGGGCCGTTTCCGCATTCCGGATTTTACAGTGTCCATTCCGGATTGACCCGTCAATTTGAAAAAAGAAATTTTCACTAAAATAAAGTTGATCTTGAAAGAAGTTTGAATAAAATGTAGGAGCATGTCGAACATAATGGTTCATTTATTGATTCCTTATGCTTAAATCGACTTATTGTGTATGCCCGTACAAGATTTGTGAAGTTTACATGACTGAACTGTTGGAAACCGGATTAATAGCGTAACCGGAAGTAAACGGTTTTTGGTTTTATAGTATAATCTATCCCTACACCGTATCGGTACCTTCAACATTGTTTGGATGAACCCATAAGATTTTAATGAATTCCGCAAAATAATGGCAATTTCCGCATTTTCAAAGGCCTGGTTCCGGATTTGGGTAAGTTGGGGTTGGCAACTATGTAAGTGTAATGTTGGATTTTCTTTCATGTTCATTTACATCCATATCCTTTCTTACTAAATGTTTATATTGCAGGCAAGAGATCGTAAAGTGAAAGAAATGCTCAGTGTATGTTTATATTGCAGGCAAGAGATCGTAAAGTAGAAGAAATGAGACAGGCTATGTTTGGGGGTGAAACAATTAATTTTACAGAAGACAGAGCTGTTTTACACATAGCACTAAGAAATAGATCCAATACTCCTATCATAATAGATGGAAAAGATGTAAGTATAGGTTGTCTAACTGTCTCTTAGGAAGACATATGTATGTGTTGTCTGGCTGTCCCTTGGGAAGACATATGTCTGTGTTGTCTGGCTGTCCCTTGGGAAGACATATGTATGTGTTGTCTGGCTGTCCCTTGGGAAGACATATGTCTGTGTTGTCTGGCTGTCCCTTGGGAAGACATATGTCTGTGTTGTTTGGGTGTCTCTTGGGGAGACATATATATGTGTTGTCTGACTGTCGCTTAGGAAGACATACATATATGTTGTCTGATTATCTCTTGAGAAGTATGTGTTGTCTGACTGTTTCTTGAGAGATATATGTATGTGTTATGTTACTGTCTTAAAAAAAAATGTACATTTGTGTATGTCCTGTTAAAGCATAAGGTTATTTTTTTAATCAGAAAAACAAGATGGCCACTACCATATAGTACACAGTAGTCCTGCTGTGGTAAGGCCACCAAAGGCCACACCTCTTATCAGGCCAGATTACAATTGTACTGCTATTGTAATACTAAATTGTCTCACTCAAGAGAGGCCACCCACTTTTTCATTGCTCAATATGAGGTCTTATAAGAGGGGGCCTACATAGATAACATCATAGTCTAAAGGGAATTGTTAAAAGGCTGTCTTCTCAGAAACTGTTTAAAACTGACTGAACCCAAACTGTACATGAATAGTCATTGTATATTCTTATTCCATGTTAGGGTTTCACTTGTAGAGAAAAAAAAACTCTTCAATTAATGTGATTGATCAATAAAATTTAATACAAAACCCTATAGTATAGGATAAAATTTTAACAAACCTTCTTTAGGCACTGTTTAGCTGATTGTCATAATAAATTGGTCCTATAAGAATGATTGACCACCGACCTTCTGTTAAATACTTTTCATCTGGATCATTGTTGTGAAATTAATAAATGAAGGTTTCATTTTAAATTATATATGTTTCAGGTAATGCCAGAAGTGAACGGTGTTCTAAAACACATGAGGGAATTTACAGAAGAAATTATCAGTGGAAAATGGAAAGGATATACAGGAAAATCTATTACAGATGTTGTCAATATAGGAATTGGTGGATCAGATCTGGTGATTATCTTCCCTTATTACATTAGTTGTCAATATATGAATTGATCAATCAGATTTGGTAATTGTCTCCCTTTATTACATTAGTTGTCAATATTGGAATTGATCAATCAGATCTAGTAATTATCTCCTTTTATTACATAATGTTTTTGATGTTGGAATTAGTGGATCAGATCTAGTAATTATCTCCCTTTATTATATATGTTGTTAATATAGGAATTGGTGGATCAGATCTGGTAATTATCTCCCTTTGTTATATATGTTATTAATATAGGAATTAATTGATCAGATCTGGTAATTACCTCCCTTTATTATATATGTTGTCAATATAGGAATTGAGGGATCAGATCTGGTAATTATCTTCCTTTGTTACATTAGTTGTCAATATTGGAATTGATCGATCAGATCTGGTAATTATCTCCCTTTAGAACATCAGTTGTCAATATTGAAATTGATGGATCAGATCTGGTAATTATCTCCCTTTGTTACATGAGTTGTCAATATTGGAATTGATGTAATTATCTCCCATTATTATATAACTATATTTAGTCTGTTGTCAATATTGGAATTAGTGGATCAGATCTGATAATTATCTCCCTTTGTTACATTAGTTGTCAATATTGGAATTGGTGGATTAGATCTGGTAATTATCTCCCTTTATTATATATTTTGTAAATACATACCAAATCTGGTTTTAATATTTTAGATCAGAGTCAGGTGAAAAGTTCAGGTAAACTATCTTTTTCTGCCTGTATGTTATAACAGTTTACCTCTTAGATTAGGTATTGATTAAACATGTTTACCAAACTGCAGTTTATATTCCTTTATGAAACTGGACAGTTGGTTAAATATTTCCAACCAAGTACCAGAGGAAGGTTGTTGCTAAAGAGATGTTTAGTACAGCAATTACAGTCTAATAAAGCATGCTTACAATTCTTTAGAAACCAATAATATTAAACCATGCTAGCTGTCATACATTTTAAAATATTTTAAATTTTGATAAAAATAATTTAAGAAATCACAAATTATTGATTACCTCTGTTACCTTTGAAGATTTTTTATACTTCAATTAAATATCTTCTTTCTGTAAATGTAATTGTTTTTTTTTTCCCTCGTTGGTCCTTGATTGGAAATAAAGAATTTGTATTTGTATTTATACATTCTGGTTGTTGTCTACATATGTATAGGTTAAAATCTATTAGGAAATTTCCACACAAAAAATTGATAAGCTTTAATTTTATGTAGTGTACTATTACAGAAAAATGTGTTTAGTCTATACTACTCAAATTGTATCTGGTTATTACAGTAAATGATGATGTTTTTTTTACTTTCACTAACAGGGTCCGTTGATGGTAACTGAAGCTTTACAACCCTACCAGAAAGGACCAAATGTTCACTTTGTATCCAATATTGACGGAACACATATGGCTATGACGTTGAAGAAATTAAACCCAGAGACAACATTATTTATCATTGCTTCTAAGGTAATTTATCATGCAGTTGTTGACTGTAATAGTCAAATAAAGGTGTCAGGTAAAAAAAACCTCTATTGGGGTCAGGTGAGCTAGTCTATCCTTTATTAGTAGTGTATGGTGTCTATTTGAAAACAGCATCTTCTATAATTATCAAGTAACTCTTATTGTTTTTTTAATAATTTTTGTTTTCTTGTAAAATATTGCAGGACAGTACAGAAATGATTTGATTTTGATTTTTTTTTGTTTAATGCCACTTTCAGCAATATTTTAGCTATATTATGGCGGCCAGTTTTAGTGGCGGAAGAATTCGGAGAGAACCACCGACCATGGGTAAGCAACTGGTTAGCTTTATCACTTGCGGATGCGAGTCGAGTGCACCGCACCCTTTTTTGTAATTTACAGAGGCGGGCACGAACCCACACCTATTGGTGATAGGCTTGTATGAGTTGTTAGGTAATTCAACTACATAGCTCATTGAGCCACCCTGGCCCTGTACAGAATTGTAGATAAAAACAAATCGACTTTGGCATCTCAAGTTCACCCTTTGATAAGTGTTATAATGAACCTTAAGGAGGCAGTTTTAGGGATGGGAGTATTTTGTAATCATTCAGTAGTCAGTCAATTTGTAATGATGATAACCTTGCTGCACAATCATAAAGATATAATGTTAATTGCATTTTAATGAAATGTTGTGTAAATTTATTTTTCCAGATTCCAACAAGTTACAAATCAATAGATACATCATATAAAAGTTGAATTACTAGAAATATATAATACTACTTAAATATATACATAATGCAATATTGATTCTCAACTAATTATATTCACAAATGTAATATGCAAATTCATATTGTGGATGAAAGGAAGGAAAGATAAGATGTGTAAGAATTAATATGAGGAATGGGGAAAATAAATTGTGTAACTCTATTAATATTTTGTGAAAAGTTCAAGCATTAACATTCAATCATCAGTTGTGTTTCTAGTATATTTTTCAGTGTATAATTAATTATATTTCTTTTCAGACTTTTACTACTCAGGAGACTATAACAAATGCTGAGTCAGCAAAATCATGGTTTCTTGATGCTGCTAAAGACGTAAGATATTGTAACCTAATATATTGTTTGTTTGATGGTGTTTGACGCCACTTTCAACAATATTTCAGTTATATCGTGGCAGTCGGTTTTATTAGTGGAGGAAACCAGAGGATCCGGAGAAAACCACCAACCTGTCGCTAGTCACTGACAAACTTTATCACATAATGTTGTACACCTCGCCCAGATCGAGATTCAAACTCACAAGATCAGTGGTGATACACACTGATTACACAGGTAGTTGTAAATGCAATTACCATAAGATCACGGCCACGACAGTCCCAAAATTAAATATAACACATGTACATAAATAGTTAAGTTTTGTGTGAAATCCCTCCAACCACAAACATTAAAGGTTAGGGTTGTTGGTATTTATTATCACTGTTGGCCATTAACTTTTACCCACGTTTGTACGTCCGTCCATTCCGCATTTGATTTATGCATAATACCTTAAGTACCCGGAAGCAAATCATTTGAAATTTAAGCACAACATCAAGGACCATAAACGGAAGACCAAGTTCAATTTCAAACTTTACCACTTTTTAAATTCTGGAGTTATATCCTGTGGTTTGCAAAAAATAATTGTTTACTTTAAAGTTGACAATATACCAAAGTCTTAAATATATTTTCCAGTAGAGTAAATATATTAAAAAACAACACCAGAAAATCATATACTGTAAATTCAGAAATTATTGCGATGTTTTTATTATTGCGAAAAATGCGCCTGAAGTGAAATCGCAATAATTAAACCTCGTATTTCAGAATCATATGTATCCATTTGTACTAGAGGACTTCATGCTTCACAATAATAAAAATTGCAATCTGTGAAAATTTTCAAAAGATCGCAATAATATATGAACGTAATAATTTCTGAATTTACAGTATCTGTATTTACCATGGTCCTTAATAAATACACAAAATCATATGGGGAATGATTTGCCACATTTTTTCCAGGCATACGCATGTTCAAAACATAATATATCAGGGATTTTTATCACACCATTGTTTATATGGTGATTAAAGAACATCATATTAGAATAAATGTTAGTGCATAGCAACAACAACAAAGAAAAGATCCAACAAACATCTAATTTTAATTTGATTCAATAAAAATAGAACTGACTTTTAATCAGCAGAAACTTTGTCAGTGTTAGAATTGTGAATATGTGTATCTGTAATAGACTTCCAGTATACAAGTATAAAATTTCAATTTTAGTTGCATAGAAGAATACAAAGAAAATATGATCATACCCTTTATCATATTTTGTATTTCATTATATTTTTATTGTAGGACAGTGCTGTTGGAAAACATTTTGTTGCCCTGTCAACAAATGCAGTAAGTTTGATAAAGGATTGTTATGTTAATAAAAAGTCAAAATACAGATTGTTCATGGGCTACTTGAATATTTTGGATGATTTTTACGACCAAAATATTTAAGGAATATTTGAAATTGTTGAACAGGTTATACGATATATAAACCTGGTTTGGGTCAGTTTTCGCTTAATAAACAGCGAAGCGGTTTATGAAAAACGTAAACTGACCCAAACCAGGTTATGCAAGTATAACTTGTTCAACAATTTCAAATATTCCTTATAATTTAATTTTTACAACAAAATTTAATGATTCCTCGATTTTAATTACGATTATTTCATGTGACTATTTGAATTTGTCGTTGGCGGATGAACACGTTGGTGACATCACAATACCAACCTAGGTTATCGAGTATAACCAAAATTTTCTCCAGGCGGATCAGCCAATCAGATTGAAATATTCCAATCAAATTAAATTATTTTTATTTGGAAACAAAAAATAACTCATATGGAAAGATGATTGACAGAAATTAGAATGCAGTTAGAATGATTATTTGCTATATATAACCTGTCAAAGCAAACCCTGAATAAACTGGAAAACTTATATAAACTGAGATAAATTCCCAATGTAGGAAATCTTTATTATATAACCTGTATAAACTGAATACCTGTCTATTCTGAACATAAAAGTTTGTCCACAGAATGTTCAGTATAGGCAGGTTTCACTGTATTTCATACCTATTATAGAATTTATCTTCCCTTAGTCTGACCCTTTTTTTAAATACATCGTCTCATTACCAGTATTTTGTAAGTTTATGTTTTGTTGTTGTCTCATTCAAATCTTGTTATTGTATTTCGTTTTTCACAGGCATTATATTATTTATCTATTTTATACTGTTCATTCTAATTTGTCTTCCTGTTCACAAAGCTTTTAAATTGATATTGTAATTTAAGGATTAGTATGGTAATTTAAAATGGAATCTGTATCATGACATTTACTTACCGGTACTATTTAATTTAGAGATTAGTATGGTAATTTAAAATGGAATCTGTATCATGACATTTACTTACTATTTAATTTAAGGATTAGTATGGTCATTTAAAATGGAATCTGTATCATGACATTTACTTACTATTTAATTTAGAGATTAGTATGGTAATTTAAAATGGAATCTGTATCATGACATTTACTTACTATTTAATTTAAGGATTAGTATGGTAATTTAAAATGGAATCTGTATCATCACAGTTACTTACTATTTAATTTAAGGATTAGTATGGTAATTTAAAATGGAATCTGTATCATGACATTTACTTACTATTTAATTTAAGGATTAGTATGGTAATTTAAGATGGAATCTGTATCATGACAGTTACTTACTATTTAATTTACGGATTAGTATGGTCATTTAAAATGGAATCTGTATCATGACATTTACTTACTATTTAATTTAAGGATTAGTATGGTCATTTAAAATGGAATCTGTATCATGACATTTACTTACTATTTAATTTAGGGATTAGTATGGTAATTTAAAATGGAATCTGTATCATGACAGTTACTTACTATTTAATTTAAGGATTAGTATG
>MJUT01043950.1:719122-734772 GCA_002080005.1 Gigantidas platifrons | reverse complement strand
TGATAGTGTGCTAGGATTGTGGCATTCTGTAGCTGATAGTGTGCTAGGATTGTGGCATTCTGTAGCTGATAGTGTGCTAGGATTGTGGCATTCTGTAGCTGATAGTGTACTAAGATTGTGGCATTCTGTAGCTGATTATGTGCTAGGATTGTGGCATTCTGTAGCTGATAGTGTGCTAGGATTGTGGCATTCTGTAGCTGATTGTGTGCTAGGATTGTGGCATTCTGTAGCTGATAGTGTGCTAGGATTGTGGCATTCTGTAGCTGATAGTGTGCTAGGATTGTGGCATTCTGTAGCTGATTGTGTGCTAAGATTGTGGCATTTTGTAGCTGATAGTGTGCTAGGATTGTGGCATTCTGTAGCTGATAGTGTGCTAGGATTGTGGCATTCTGTAACTGATAGTGTGCTATGATTGTGGCATTCTGTAGCTGATAGTGTGCTAGGATTGTGGCATTCTGTAGCTGATAGTGTGCTAGGATTGTGGCATTCTGTAGCTGATAGTGTGCTAGGATTGTGGCATTCTGTAGCTGATAGTGTGCTAGGATTGTGGCATTCTGTCATCATTTGGCACCCTTTTACATCTTATCTGATAGATGTTGGGTTTTTAACATCCTACACAAAAGGTGGATCCCCCTCCCCTGTAGGATAAGTGGAACCATGGAAGCCAGAGAAACTAGATCATATTACTAATCAATATTATTTATCTTTGCTGCTATAACCAGGTTTTCACTCTGGGATGTAGAGGCATAAAGAAATTTAAATAATACAATTTTTCACGTTTTGTTTTTACAGTGGGTTGGAGGCAGATACTCTTTATGGTCAGCCATTGGTTTGTCTATTGCACTTTTTATTGGTAAGTTGTAATTTGATAATTTGTAATGACCAACTTATCTACAATATTAGCGAACTTCACTTCACATATTTCAGTAAAACTGAAAAGGATTTTTTTCTTCTTATTATTATAGTTTTAGATTCTAACTTTTTTAATTCTACATTTTCAAATACATGTACAGAGGTATCAATATAATATATGTATGGTATATTCATTGATGGTATGTATGGTATATTCTTGAGAGCCTGTGATCACTGATTGTATAAAGGTGTGAAACCTATAATTAATTTCTTTAACATCTTCTACTAAATTTGTGTTTTTTCGAGCTTGCCTGGCTATTTTATCTTAAGTTTAACCTTTCTAAGACCATATATTTTCTGAAACGTACATGATTCCTCTTCGTTTTGTCAAAATATCAGGGCATGTTTAAAGTCTTGCAGGCTATGGAAAACACCTCTAAAAATAGCTCGGTCATCCCCGGGAAATTCAATATTTATAGGTCATGCATCAAATCCTCCATAGAGGTATTAAAATACAACTAAATGCATCAAATTTGGGCTCAAAATTATCCTTATATATTTAACTTCAATTATCAATTTTAATTATTCCATTCCATTCAGTATTTGTCACAATACAACAAAGTGAAAGGAACTTTTTCTTTAAAAGGGACTACTTTTGTATATGTTCTTAGCTCTGATTGGTTGAATTACTGGTTTGACACCTAAAATTGAATATAAAGGAATAATGGTTAACAGTAGTTATATAGTGTTGTTCTGGTGATTGATTATACATGTAATATGCAATCAGTTATTTATGATAAAAAAAATTATCAAGCTCAAATATATTAATTCGTCCATAAATTTGAAACATTATTAAAATACATAGTGTAGATTTCATCATTATTCTTTGTCAGAGATAAAGTAAAATATTTTTAAGATAAAAAAAAATGGAAAATAATAATAAATTCTTGCTTATTTTGTAATATTTATTTTTCTTTCAACATCTAATAGCAAAATAGGGAATACAGGCTTCAAGGGTTGAAAGTGAACACTTCATTCTAAAGGGCAACCTTATTTACAGTTGAATGATTTTTAAATGGATTCGTCCATAATCAGTGAGCCATGTCTTATAAAAGCCAATGCAATCTAATATACTGTCTTATTTTATTCTAAGTCTGTACAATAAAGTGTTCACTTTCAACCAGAGAAAGCATGACAGCTTCTGTAATAGAATGATCCCATTTCCCACATTTTTAGGTTATGACCAGTGATTGGTGATTGATTGATTGATTTTTGGTGTTTGATGCCACTTTCAACAATATTTCAGCTATATCATGGCGACCAGTTTTAGTGGTGGAGGAAGCCGGAGTACCCGGAGAGAACCACTGACCATGGGCAAGCAACTGGTAAACTTTATCACTTGCGGCTGCGAGTCGAGTGCACCCTTTTTTGTAATTTACAAAGCTGGGCGCGAACCCACGCTGTATTGGTGATAGGCTTGTATGAGTTGTTAGATCCAACAACCTAACTCATTGAGCCACCCGGGCCCCTCCAGTGATTGGTTATTTGCTATAAACCAATGATTGAATATAATACCCATAAAAAGTTATAATGGTATAGAAGGTATATGTAACATTTATTTATTTGATATAGGGATGGACAACTTTGAAGATTTGTTATCTGGTGGACACTTTATGGATCAGCATTTCTGTACAACCCCTCTCGAAAAAAATGTAAGTAAAAATTTTATAATATTGAATTGAAAAACTACTGGTTAACAACCCTGTCTCACCATGCACCTAATCACGACATCAATCATGAAATTACCAAGAATTTGTGCAAGATTATTTGATAAATATATTTTTGCTGTAGCAGCTATTATGTTGTTTCTCGTTTATGAAATAAAAATGTAAGCTAAGACATGGCCGATAACACGATTCTCGAATGTTGGTGAAATTGGGTATTATGCAGCCAGTATAGTTAAATGATGTATTTTACCAAATAAAATTCCAATGCCGATTTTATCTTTGATATTGAAGGTAAATGTGTCTGTATATTTATATATTGAATTCAAAGTAAAAACTGATATGTGCATGTCTCGCTACATGCTATGAAAACAATCAAATTTGACAATGTGAATTTGTTTCAATTATGATAAGGTAGTTTAAAGAGCGATAGTGAACAATTCCACCAATATCTAGCTACAAAATACAAAATGAACAATCACCACTCGCCTCAATTCACTGAACACAAAAAAGACCAAAACATGTAATGATGGAGATCCAAGTCCTGGCTTAGGACATGCACAAAAATGTTGCAAGACTAATGGGATCCCAATCTTCACCTTTTTGATAATCAAACTAATGATGCATCTACATTTAATATACTTTGTTAAGATCATTGACAGATGGACAGATACATTCTGAAATTTATGATAAACTTGATGCCTATAATTACCAAACATTAAAAAGATTCATTTCTTGAGTAGAAATATTTGTGGCTCCCCTGATGTGAACTGCCTCTGTTGTGTAATGGTCAGTGTGCTGGACTAGAGTGCAGTAGATCCTGTGTTTGATCCTCTGTCTGATAAAAGCAAAGACTATGAAATTGATATTTGCCGATTCTTCTCTAAACACACAACATAAACCAGTAAGAACAGATACAGGTTAGCTCAGAGTCAGGATGATGTGTCAAGAGTGGAGTGATATGTCTATCCATAAACTGTTGTTTCAGTGGGCACTGCTTCATGACATATTTTTGTATATATTTATACCCCTGCTCCACCGGAGGGGGGGGGTATACTGTTTTACCTCTGTCCGTCCCAAGATCTTTTTCGTCGCATTTTTCTCAGCAACTGTTGATGGCAGAAATCTTATATTTGGTCACAAGCTTCATATAGGTACCCCATATTGTGGGAAGCGTTTTTGGACCCGTCACATTCCTACTTCCTGTTTGCCGACTTAGTTGGTTTTTATACACTTTGAACATATATGCGGGGTATCAAAAGTGAGCATTAGCTCACAGTTTATCTTGTTTCATTTGTGCATGGTGAAGTTTCATATATGGTGAAACCTCATTATTCTTCACTCACATAAGTCATACAGTATTTCTTGATAATTCAGAGTGAAGTTATTGCACCTTTGTAGATGTGGTAAACTTTAGTTACCTAAAATAATTGGTATATACTGTTAATTGAAAGTGATATTGTCAATCATGTCAACTTTCATGTATTAAAGTTTGATTGTACTATTGTTTTTAAGCTTGTTGTTTTGTAGTGTAATGTTTGTTTTAATTACAGGTGCCAGTCATTCTAGCATTACTTGGTGTATGGTATAGTAATTTCTATAAATCTGAAACACAGACACTTCTTCCATATGATCAGGTTAGTTATAATATTAAAATCATCTTATCATAAACCACTGGCTCATAAAACTGTAGAAATATTCTGAATGCTCCTCATTTTGAATCAGTGTGTCAACAATTTTGATTGCCATACGATATGAATATTGAGTCATTTTAATTGGTGGCAGAAACCAGAGTACCGTGGAGAAAACAAAATGACCAGTCACAAGTAACTGACAAACTTATTACATGATGTTGTTGCAAATATACCTTGCTGTGTGCTGTGTGCATAAATCAAACTCACAAGGGCACTGATTCCACCAGTGTATAATTCCCAGAGGAATTATTGCACTAGGCTATTTTTTCCATGCTAACCCTAACTCTAACCCTAACCGGAAATTCTACGCACCAGAATAAAAGTATGCTTACAATTGCATATGTACAAATGTAGATGTTAATCTAAATACCATACTACAATATAAAGAGTAAAGAGTACCACTCACCTGCAAGCTAGTGGCCATTTCCCACTTATATTAGTGTATGAATTATGATCATTAGTGAAGACTGTGGCTCTAATGTAGAACACCAATAAAAAGAGCTTTTTCTTGACTTTAATTTATGTCTGTATGTAAAAATTGGATAGTCTCTCATGTTCGTTTACATCCATTTTCTTTCTTACTGATCACAGCCACAATGGTCTCACTACAACTGGTAAGTAATAGTGTATATTTATATGTAGTATGTACTCAAAGATTTCATTGTTAATTGACTTTATCATTTGTTTCAGTATATGCATAGATTTGCAGCCTACTTCCAACAAGGGGATATGGAAAGTAATGGAAAATACATTACCAGAAGTGGTCAACGTGTTGACTATACTACAGGCCCTGTAATCTGGGGGGAGCCGGGTACAAATGGTCAACATGCATTTTATCAGCTCATTCATCAAGGTAAAACAAATTTAAGTTCAATATTATTGCATACTTTTTGTTGTATACCGTACCTTATTTTGAAATAAGAAAAATTTCAGAAAATATTCTGTAAATTCCAAATACAATGTATATGAAATTTTGGAATTTAGAATATAGCATCCACTTCTGACCGAGCTTAACTTTCTTTGTGCACGCTTATCCACAAGATAACGTTTCGGATTTTGTGGTTTTCGGAAGTTGATTCTATATTATTCTATTTTTTTCTCATAGTTAAGCTGGCAGAACAAAGGACAGAGTTCAGAAAAATAAATATATATCCTATTTAGGGATGTAAATATAAATATAAACAGTAATTAATACTGGAAGCTTGTATAAAAATATTTATTGAAACTAACAGTATCAATGTACTTATTACACAAACTCCACAAATGAGATTATAGTACACAAAAGTCCTGACCTCAGTTGAAGCCAGAATTCCACAAGTTTACAAACAGGCTAAATCTGTAGCTCTATGGCCAACAGTAAAAGACCATAAGAGCTATGGTTCCACAGCTAAAGTCTCTCTTTTTCAGTTCTAATGACTGTTTAATAAATGAATTCACTGTTTCAATATCTTATGGTGTTGATGGATTAAAGTATTTTATATAATAATGTTTCAGTTATATTACACTTAATAAAATAAGATCTGCACGACTACGATTGAATGATCTGTAATGACTTATTCCAGGAACAAGATTGATTCCATGTGATTTCTTGATGCCTGTAGAGACACAGAATCCTATACAAGGAGGGCTACATCATCAGGTAAATAGGGTTGCTTTGGATTATTTGTGTTTATCATCACTTTCTGCAATTTTTTATCTATTTCATATTTAACAATCTTATTTGGGGATGAAAGTCTGTGTAGATATAACTAACATTTCTATGAAACCCCAGACTTCTACCAATCTTATTTGGAAAGGGGGAGGGGCCCTGGACAGTTTATCGTCAATGTCAAGCAAATATTTCAGCTATTTTATGATTTACTAGACTTAATGAGGAAAGAAATCCCAGACAGTTATAACGAACTGACCAGTGAAACCCCTGGCAATGGAAAGGTGTTTTGAAACCTTAATACTTGAGTAGGGTATCAGGACATGAACCCGCGAAAGTGGTGACTGGGTCAAATACCTTCACCACTGGGCCACCCAGACCCCTTATATATATCGTCAGGACAAGTATGGGAGTTTAAAAAATGGATCGCTGAAATGACACCAGGGATTTCCAACATTATCTATGAATACAAGTTACATTTCGTTGTATTAATCAGAATACAACTTATTTTGTAAACATACTTTTGAATTGAAAGACATTTTTGTTTACCTTTTCCTCTTGAACATTGATTGACTAAAAGGTCATGACATGGTAGGGGTGTAACAATACAGAATTTTTTTCACGATACGTATTGCGATATTTTAGACAAGTGATGATACATATCAAGATACATATTGTGACATTTTGTATACCTTTGTGTGCATCGCCATTTTTTTTTCTTAAGAATTTGCCACATACGTCTGTAAAAATTAAAACTAATATTTGAGGAAAAAAAACCACAATATTTATGTAGTTAAACAAATTTTGATTTAGGAATAAAAAAGGTTATTTTATTTTATTGAATTTAACAGTTTTTGGTACTAAAGAAATAATCTGTTGAAACAATATCGCCAATATCGTTAGGAGCACCCAGTCGTACCATGGCGTCAATATCATAAGGAGCACCCAGTCGTATCGTGTCATCAATATCGTAAGGGGCACCCATGGCATTGTACCATGTACCGTGTAGTCAATAAAATACCACGATGTATCTTCATTCGGTATTTCGTTTCACTCCTATGACATGGCCTCCTTGTAAAACTGTTTTAACAAACTGCAAATTAATTTTCCATAATATGTTTTCACAGATGAAACTGGTACTGCCAATTTACCAATGGATTACTGATTGGACTGCCTCTGTCTTTTCTATAAAAAATTGATGAGATCTAATCAAGGGGGATAATTCTCCTTTTGATATAATTTCAAGAAGAATTGCAATCACTATTTTTAGATTATCAAGATATGACCTAATTTCTTACCTGTTAGTTCATGTATACATATGCTTTGAAATTGGAAGATATGACCTCATTCTGAAAATTCTTGTTTACTTTTAGATACTGCTTTCCAACTTTTTGGCTCAAACTGAAGCTTTAATGAAGGGAAAATCCAAAGAGGAAGCCAGGGATGAACTGTCAAAATCTGGCATGAGTGGAGAATCCTTAGAACATATACTACCACACAAGGTAACAAGATAATTTAGAAAAACATTTGAGTATAAAGTGTTACATTTAAGAAAAGAAAAGAGATACTGAAACCAACAGTTATCATTTTCAAATATCTGTAGTTATGCCCCATACAACATGGTGCTAAGCCAACATGCCCTAAAGGGGTATGGGTTGATTGATTGGTGTTTAACACCAACTTTAGCAGTATTTCAGCCATATTTTGGCATGAATAGGGTCATTGGTGTTTAACACCACTTTCAACAATATTTCAGCTATTTCGTGTGGCATTTGGTTTTATTGAAGGATGCAACCAGTGTATATAGAGAAAATAACCGACCTGAAGCAAGTCGCTGAAAAAGTTTTATCCAAAATGTTATATCAAGTTCACCTTGCCTTATGTGAAAGATCAAATTTGTAATGTAATCCTTTCTGTTTTAGGTATTTGAAGGCAATAGACCCAGCAATTCTATTTTGTTTCAGAAGCTAACACCTTTTATGTTAGGTGTCTTAATAGGTAAGACTTATACAATAGTTAATTATATAATAATTAAAAATATGCATCAATATTTATAGTATATGGTCAAAACTGGGGGTATGAAACATGTTAAAATGGAGGGCCACATTTTAATACATGGGCTGTATTTATAAACTAACTTCATTTCCTTATTTTAAGTTTTTATACCCCCGCTCGACGAGAGTCGGAGGTATATAGGGATCCTCATGTCCGTTCGTCTGTTCGTCCGTCACACTTTTGGTTTCCGGATAATAATTAAAGTACTGCTCAACCAAATCTTTTCAAACTTTCACACATTGCTGTGTATCATAAAATACAGGTCAAGTTTGATTATGGTGTATTTCACATATACCGTTCATGAGTTATGGCCCTTTTTCTTTTAGAAAATAGGGACTTTTTAGGTTTCTGGATGATATTCAAAGTATGGCTCAACCAAGTCTTTTCAAACTTTCACACAATGCTGTGTACCATTAAATACAGGTCAAGTTTGATTATGGTGTATTTCACATTTGCCGTTCCTTAGTTATGGCCCTTTTTCTCTTAGAAAACAGGGACTTTTTAGGTTTCCGGATGATATTTAAAGTATGGCTCAACCAAATCTTTTCAAACTTTAACACAATGCTGTGGACCATTAAATACAAGTTAAGTTCGATTACGGTATATTTCACATTTACCGTTCCTGAGTTGTAGCCCTTTTTCTCTTAGAAAATAGGGACTTTTAAGGTTTCCGGATGATATTTAAAGTATGGCTCTACCAAATCTTTTCAAACTTTAACACAATGCTGTGGACCAATAAATACAAGTTAAGTTCGATTACGGTGTATTTCACATTTACCGTTCCCGAGTTGTGGCCCTTTTTTTCTTAGAAAATAGGGACTTTTTAGGTTTCCGAATGATATTTTAAATACTGCTGAACCAAATCTTTTCAAACTTTAACACAATGCTGTATACCATAAAATACAGGTTAAGTTTGATTATGGTGTATTTCACATTTACCGTTCATAAGTTATGGTCCTTTTTCTCTTAGAAAATAGGGACTTTCTAGGTTTCCGGATGATATTTAAGGTACGACATAACCAAATCTTTTCAAACTTTAACACAATGCAATGTACCATAAAATACAGATTAAGTTCAATTATGGTGAAATTGACATTTACCATTCATGAATTATGGCCCCTTTTCTCTTAGAAGATAGGGACTTTAAGGGTTTCTGGATGAACATTTGGAATGTGGGACCGTTCATGAATCATGGCCCCTTTTCTCTTAGAAGATAGGGACTTTAAGATGCGGGGGTATCACCAGATTAACTTTCTCTAGTTTGTTTTGTGTTTATCACTTAGAATTTTAAACTGAACATGAATGATCATTGGATGGTTTTTTACAAAGGTATGTATATGTTTTAGGACATGACAAGAGTTTTACATATAAGTATGAGGCCAACTAATTGATTTTTTATTATGCAACTCTGTACTGGACAGATTTGTTTTTGTCTTCAAGCCCGGTGCTTTCATATTTTGAATAATTTAACTGTTATATTTGTAAGGCTTCCTATTTGTTAATCACACACACATTAAATTAAATGAGTGAGTGATTGTTGTTTAACACCAACTCAGCAATTTTTCAGCTATATCATGGCGAGACCAAGTTAATTTTCAATGAGATGATGATGAGGTCCGCTTTGTACTAGACCAACACGCTTAGCTGGATTTTNAACCAAATCTTTTCAAACTTTAACACAATGCAATGTACCATAAAATACAGATTAAGTTCAATTATGGTGAAATTGACATTTACCGTTCATGAATTATGGCCCCTTTTCTCTTAGAAGATAGGGACTTTTAAGGGTTTCTGGATGAAAATTTGGAATGTGTGACCGTTCATGAATCATGGCCCCTTTTCTCTTAGAAGATAGGGACTTTAAGATGCGGGGGTATCACCAGATTAGAGAAGCAACAAATACCAATTTTATAGTCTTTGGTTTTACCAGATCTGAACAAAAACCCACAATCTACTGCACTCTAAGCAAGCACGGTAACCATTACACCACCGATGTTAATAAATTAAATAATAATGCCAATATTTGTAAATACAATGGTATGAATGTTAGTACAGACATCTTCACTTGTTTTAGAATTGTGTACTGTAAATTTTATTATGAAGAACAAGTAAAAAAAGGTGTGAGTTTCAAACTTTTAATTGCTTTGTTGTCTGTTAGCACAAGTTGGTCTCCTCCAAAATTCATAATTAATTTCTCAAGCAAGCACAATGACACCTGTCTAAACTGAAATTACTTATGGCCAACTTTTATGATTTCAATAGCCAGGTGTTCATTTTTACAGGTTAAATTAACAAAGATTTTCTATATTGGGAATTTACGTAAAGTCTGATTTATACATGATTTATACATGATTTATACACGATTCCATTTGATTCACTGTACAGTTTAGGGTTATATTGTTTAATGCCACTTTCAACAATATTTCAGTTATATCGTGGAGGTAAGTTTTATTGGTGGAGTAAACCGGAGTACCCAGAGAAAGCCACAGACCTGTCACAAGTCACTGACAAACTTTATCACATAATGGGGTAAAGTTTAGACAGGTTTCACTGTAGATTTAAGCAATTGATGTACAGGTTAAAGCCAATAATCATATATTTTACAGCTATGTATGAGCATAAGATATTCGTACAAGGAACTATTTGGGACATCAATTCTTATGATCAATGGGGGTAAGTATATTCTTATTATTAATTTTTTTTTGTGTTATTATTAATTCAGAGTGTAAAATTGAAGGTAATTTTTTTTATCATCACCTGTATAAATTAATCATATTATGGTGCAATACCTAATATATTTTGTAAGGACAAGGATTTAATTAAAAGGTTTCCAATGATAGGTAGGGTTATGGTGTTTAACACCACTATCAACAGTTATTTCAGTTATATCGTGGGAGTGTTTACAATGACATGTTCAACATTAGTGATTGCAATATTATATATAGAATAACATCACTTATGCAGGTTGAGACAGACATTGCTGCTAGTATAACAGTGAGTCTGATAGCATGGGGTGTGATACTGGTGATAATCAATGTCAAGACCTTCAAAACTGACATTTTTGTTAGTGTTTGACATCACAAAGACCGATCATTTTCAGTATCAGTGTCATCATATACTGAAAATATCCCACGAGATCAAAGAAATAAATGTATAAATTACCAAGAAAATCACTTATCATTTATTCAGTTCTCAGATTGGTCAATTATAACAAAAAGTTATTGCTAGAAAATCATTGTCTACTGATGTATGACAACAACCACAATATAATGCAACTGGAAAATATTTGTGGTTGTTTAATGATACATGTATTTGTTGTGATAAAGCAAAACTTGTTTATTTTGCATTTACTTATGTTTTGAGTTTTCAATTTTTGGTCTTTTAAAAAATCAACTTTTTTTAAGCAGCATATAAACTGATTGATTTTCTACTTTCAGTGTTGAACTAGGAAAGCAATTGGCAAAGGCAATTCAACCAGAACTTAAGAATAACGACCCAGTATCATCTCATGACTGTTCTACAAATGGACTGATCAATTATATTAAAAAACACAGATCATAGGATGTTACAATAATGCATGGATATTGTGTTACTTTTATTTGATTCTATTGTCCAAACACTGCAACTACAAACATTTCATAGTAAAGTTTTTTCCTCTGTAACAACTAGAACGATTTACTTAAATATTACTGTCTAGAGCCAAGTTTGGGACATGCTACATTTCAACAGTTTTATTCAATTTTGGACTCATGTAAACTATTGCTGTCAGATGAAATTATCTTTCAAAATTTTATCCAGTCTCATCCTCCATCCAAGATGGCCACCATTTAGCAAAAAAATTAAACCATGTGAATTTTTATATATATCAGGTGAAATGGTCTGGGTGGTCTACATTCAAAATTGTATGTTTTCTTCCATGAACATGATGAAATTTTATAATTTTGCAGATCATACAATTTTAGCCTATATTTACCAAAAATTATTTCTAACTTTTCTCACCTGAAACCGTTGGAACAAATTAAATCAATTCTGACAGCCTATACATGGATCCAAGATGGCAACCATTATGCAAAATAGAAATTTCTTCAAAAAGCCAAAAAATGTCATGCTTTAAATAGGGTGAAACTGAGCTGTTTCTTTATGATAATGATTTATAATGAGTTGTATGATTTATAATCTCATTAACAGCTGTCTCTAAGAAAGATCTGATTATAAAAAAAATATTCTTCCTGAAAATCATAAAAAGATATTGCATTCTTCTGTTTATAATTGCTTTAAAAATTGTATAATTGTTTATTTTGTATTTTGTACAATATTTTTGGGTACGATTTACAATTTTGTGATTTTATTTTTTGGGCTGGTCCTACCATACTTACCATATTGCTTATACAAATTCCTATGAAGCCCACGGGCACCTGATAAGCAAGTGATCGATTACATGGTGCCCAAGTGATCAATTACAGGGTCACCAAGTGATCGATTAAAGACTCACCAAGTGATCAATTACAGGCTCCATTTAGGGCTTTTTAAGTAGCTGCTGAACAACATAATGATAGTGTATACTTCACAAGTGCTAGGTTTGAAAAAATACATACAGGTTCCTTGTATATGAGGCAACAGTATGCTGTATTTAATGTATATCTCCCTACGCAATCGGTACCTAACATCACTGAAAATTACGAGCTCAATTCCTACTTTATGTGATCAACTTTGTCAGTAACTTGCATCAGCTTTGTGTTTTTGTTTCCTCAATAAAATATATTGAATGCCACGATATTGCTGAACTATTTTTGAAAGTGCCATTAAACACCACAATATTAATAATCCTTAACTAAATATACATGTATGTACCTTTTGTGATTGGATGAATGTTACAAATCCCTTTAATAGAATTCTTCATTCTATTTGGATTGACCATGTTAATTTTCCCATAACTTTTAATTTTTATTGATGGTCCGTTGGGAATACTTTGTATATAAAAGTTTGTGGCTTGAATGACTCTTTACTCAGGCTGAAAAGTAACATATATTTAGTGTCCAAAAGAATCCCATTTAAGCTAGTCTGCTAGCCATCCTTAAATTTACCCATCTTTGATTTTGTCAGCGACAGAAGTAAAGAGATGACTTAATTAAGTAGGTACCAGTTGATTCATATTACTTGTGCCTGTTTTACCTGTTGCATATACTGTATGTAAATGATATCTTTCGTATCAATCAAAAGTGTGCAAACAAGTCTGAGGAACAAACTTTGTATTCGAGAGAAAGTTACAAAGAGTGACAAATACAAACCAGGATCATGATTATTTTTCTTGTTAATAAATAGAAAATAGTTAACTATATTTAGAACTAACTTGACCAGGCCTCTGATTAACTTACCATTGCTTGTTTGTTAATATAATATCGTGTTTTTGCTATAGATTTTAAACTAATTTAAATGAATGTCTTTCAGACAATTAAAATATATAATATAAATGAAGTCTTCAATGTTTCAAAGACACAGTCACTTCCCCAATTATTAAGAAGAAAGAAAACAGTTTTGTCCCTCATACATGACAACAGTAACTACAGGTTTTTGTTGTTGACATTGCAATAAATATGTAGCGTTACCATTGCTATGTATGAGGGACAAAACCGTTTTCTTGATAATGGTCACCAAAACATTGAAGTTTTTATTTATATAGTATACTATAGATGTATATTTGCAAAAAATATTAAAAATCTTGCATAGTATTTATTAAAAAAAAATGTGTTTATGTTCTACCATTAAAGCTTATTTAAAGAGGAAGTAGTTATTATTATTTGTAGTTTTCACATGATATTCATATTTTCATACTCTTTTCTGAAACCCTTATTGCAGTTGGAATATAATTTTGAAGCAAAATCCTCATTGCACTGTAGTAAGATAACTACGAGCATTCGTTGATCCAGCTATTATGCTGTCATTATGTCTCCCCTTCGAACGAAGGGAGACATATTGTTTTAGTCTGATTTTTTCTTCTGCTTCCTCTGCTTCTCAGCGAAGCTTGTCCAGACCATAACTTTTTTGTCTTTCGATATAGGTCAATGATATTTGGCATGTGGGTGCATGACCATAAGGTGGTGTGTCACGTACCATAATGACCTTTGACCTCAAGGTCAAATAATTGTTTTTTAAATAGTATTTTCTTGTCCGGGCCATAACATTTTTGTCTTTCGAGATAGGTCAATGATATTTGGTATGTGGGTGCATGACCATAAGGCGGTGTGTTGCATACTGTACCTTGTTATTCTGTAATAAAAGATAGAAATTCAAAGATAAACACTTGTTATTCTGTAATAAAAGATAGAAATTCAAAGATAAACCCTTGTTAATTTGTGATAACACAAATTGAAATCTGAAGGTCAATGATATTTGGCATGTGGGTGCATGACCATAAGGTGGTGTCGCGTACCATAATGACCTTCGTTGGACATTGACCTTTGATCTCAAGGTCAAATAATTGTTTTTTAAATAGTATTTTCTTGTCCGGGCCATAACATTTTTGTCTTTCGAGATAGGTCAATATTTGGTATGTGGGTGCATGACCATAAGGCTGTGTGTCGCGTACCGTAATGACCTTCGTGGGACCTTGACTTTTGACCAATGTCAAATAATTGTTTCTTTCGAGATAGGTCAATGATATTTGGTATGTGGGTGCATGACCGTAAGCGGTGTGTCACATGCCGTAATGACCTTCGTTGGACCTTGACCTTTGACCTCAAGGTCAAATAATTGTTTTTTAAATAGTATTTTCTTGTCCAGGCCATAACATTTTTATCTTTCGAGGTTGTTGTACAGATGGCCGCATTAAGGGGAGACATAAGTTTTAGGTATCTAAAACAGTTCTTCCTAGTTCATTTTTGTGATAGTATGTGGATTTTTCAGTGGAAGTGAACATGTGGACCCCTTTTACACATGTTTTCAATATAAATTAGCTAAATATTTTAATGGCCCATCAATAACCCATAATGATAAGTATTTAAACTAGAAAAGAAGTATGCCCCCGCACTTGATAATTATGGACAAAGTTGTTTTGTTATGAGTGATTTTTTTTAAAATGAAGTGTGTCTAAAATACAAATGATGCCCCCACCTGACAATAAGAAATTATAAACAAGTCAAAAACTGTAGTAGGAGCCATACAAACCATGTTTCCATTATGTAGCTAGTAAGAAGGAAATGAAGTCCAACTACCTGTCATTTTGAGAATATATGAAGAAAATCAAAATCCTGTGGACATGCACACCTCCATTATGTGTATAAACATCCTACAAAATATTAAAGCTGTAGCTCCAAAACTGTAGGAAGAGATAGCCGGACAAACCATGTATTTATATCTGGATGGACAAACAAAATGACCAAGTCGAACTACCTGTCATTTTGAGAATATTTGATGAAAATCAAAATCCTGTGGACATGCACACCTCCATTATGTGTATAAACATCCTGCAAAATATTAAAGCTGTAGTTCTAAAACTAGAAGGACTTAGCCGGACAAACCATGTATTTATATCCGGACGGACAAACAAAATTACTAAGTCGAACTACCTGTCATTTTGAGAATATTTGAAGAAAATCAAAATCCTGTGGTCATGCACACATCCATTATGTGTATAAACATCATACAAAATATTAAAGCTGTAGCTCCAAAACTGTAGGA
>MJUT01043950.1:691494-702424 GCA_002080005.1 Gigantidas platifrons | reverse complement strand
ACACAAGGAACGTCAACTGTTTTAAACTTTATAGTGTTTTAGCAGAGACTTTTTATCTTGGATTTATTACATTTTATGCGTGTGCACTGCTTATATATCGTAGACTTTTTAGGATTGTTATTAATATTTTATGCTACACCTTTAAATACTTCACATAGTTTTATTGGATATGGGATGTTCTACATGCCGAATAGCATGGTTATCCTTAGAAGGATGTAAAGATACAGAGGTAAGGTAAGGTATACGTCCTTGCATAAACATAGAGGGTAAAATTATTGTACATACATTTGTAGCCTGATTTTATGTTCAAATTAATTTCTTCCTTACTTAAATTAATGAGGGCGATTTTGATTAATGTGGGAGCGATTTTGATAAATGTGGGGGCGATTTCGCAGTGGGGCGATTTGACTTGCATTCGGGGAATGCAACCATCATAGTAGTGTGTACTGTATAATTAAAATACGACACTTCATATCCATAGTGTCTTTGTTTATATTTTATTCTATAATAATCGATAGATGGTCTACTATTATTGTCTCTAAAAATCAATTAACATATATTGAGCGTATAAAATAATCTGTAACGAGTTCAAAATTGATTTTTTTTCATCGGCATTCACAAAATAAACCCTTCTGATAAACTTTTACCTATTTTCTTCAAATATAATTTTTATTCCTTTAATATTACCAATTATATATTATGCTTATCTTTAACATTCAGTTTAAATATTTCAGATAACTTTGGCCATTCTCGAGTTATAAGTAAAAACATATCGGGTTTTACCATATATACAAGTTCTTCCCTAGTTTAGGTACTCCCATAAATGCACTTCCGGGAAATGTCATTTTCAGCTCTGCAAAATTGAACTTCAATTTGAAGGATATTTACAACCAAAAGAGTCTTTCTATTGAAAGTGTGTACCTACATTTTCGTCAGCAGACCCTTTTCTTTTCTTATTGGTAAATACGTGGAATATACAAAAGTAAACTGGGTTTCAAAACTGTCTGCATCTTGTTAAAGGTTCACATATCGTCACGGTATATGTTTTCGTCTGTCATATGTTTTCGTCTCATCCATTTTATTTTGATTTACACAGCGCACGTGTTATTTTTTACCTGTCTTCCGGTTTCTATTTCTAGATAGTAAACAGGATAGTTGACAATATTGTATCGAGTGCAAATCAGGTACAGGGGATGTTTACCAGAAACATCAAAAAAGCACCACAACAAACAAAGATCACTGCTGTAAATACACTAGTCCGACCAAAGCTAGAATATAGTGCTGCTATATGGGATCCATACACAAAGGAGAACATTGACAAGCTGGAACGTGTGCAAAGAAGAGCAGCACGATATGTGTGCAATGATTACAACTACGAATCAAGTGTGACCGAAATGATAAATAAACTGAACTGGATACCACTGAAAGAGAGGAGGCTTAACATCAGGCTCTGCCTATTCTACAAAATTGTTTATGGACTTGTAGCTATACCACCTGAACAATATTTAATACCAATTAACAGAATGAGACCATCTAGACATTATAACTCCATGGCTTTTACGATCTTCAGCCCAAGACACGACTTCTATAAGTTTTCATTTTTCCCGCAAACCGTGACACAGTGGAATCACCTACCGGATGAGACAGTGAAAGCTTCTACGTTAGAAGCTTTCAAGAAACACCTGACAGCGTAAGGTGCTACATCGTTTTTAACCCGCACTATCTGTACAGCTACACTTTTTGGATTACTTTTGTAAATATGTTATAGTTTTGTAAGCACCTACGCATGACGCACAAAGTATTGAGTACTCAACTTGAGTTTACATACTATTCCGATGAAGATGAAGGATGGCAACGTGACGTCTGTCAAAAATGTTTAAGATTGCTTTTAAAGACATAAGTACCAAAAATAGTGAACTTACACAAAAAATGTACCTACTGAACCATACTTTCGTAATGCCAAAAAAATACTTCATTTATAAAGTAGCTGGAAAAAAATCCTGAAAGGCTACATAAAATTTAACTATGTCATCTGAATCTCAGACACCTGCTCTACCTGTCGTGTGATTGTCATGGTGTCACTTATCGTACTTGTAAACAAAAGAGCTGACTGAAATGTGCCGGTTTCTTATATAAAATGCATGTCAACAGCAGTGCATTTTGGTTTCAGCACTAAAAAAAACAACAAAAGTGAACACAATTTTGAAAGTGGTCATTTTCAAACATTCTGTTATTTTATTTAGATGTAGTATGATTTATAGATGGCCAGAACCATGAAATTTTAAAACCAGCCATTTACGGATTTTATATTCGTTTTCATCACGTATATCGGCCCTGTTTTTACTTAAAACGAAAACATGTGACGCCATTTTACACAGCAGAAGTTGACAGATAATCGAGAGTATATTAAAATACAAGAATGGCTTTTCAAACAATCTTATGTACAAAGAAATATTGAACTAGCTATTCTTTGATAATTCCAATCGTCATATGAATTAAGGTTTAACACTGTCAATCCCCAGATCGGAAAAATCGATAATACGTCGAAAACCCATAACACGAGGATAATCATATTGTTTCACAGGCACTTGTTTCTATCAATGAGGACTCGACTATCAATGTATTATACATTGATAGTCGAGCCCCCATTGATAGAAACAAGTGCCTGTTTTATTGTTTGTACACATGTATCATGCTGATTCACTTGTGAAAAACGTCCGTAATTTTGGTTGAAAAATCAACAATTATGAGAATTGTGTCTTGTTTACGCGATAACTTTAGTGAACATGGATAGATTTGAATAATATTTTGCAAGTGGCTTGTAATTATCATTATCTTGGATGGGTTCTAACATGGAAATATTTGAAGCAAGTGTTTTGGGGGAAAATGTTAGTTTTTGGTTGAAAAATCACAAATTTTGAGAATTGTGTCTTGTTTATGTGATAACTTTAGTAAACATGGATAGATTTGAATAATCTTTGCATGTGGCTTGTAAGTATGTTATACATTAAGACTGCAAGGCTGCTTTCTATAAATATATAAAACTAAATATTATGCAAGTGCAGGGGAATACATCGCGCATTCATGCGCTAGGCGGTTCTTTTATTGTGTCTGTCCCAAGTCAGAACCTGGATTTCCATCATATGTCATGGTCTTTTATGTGTTCTGTGAGTTAAGATGAGAAGTGGTTGTATATTTTGTTGATTTGGTGGAATTGTTATCCATCACAGTTTAAACTTTCTTTTGCTAATTAATCATAGATAAAACCAATTTATGTATGAAAAATTTCTGATTACATTTAAATGTTAAAATAACCCTGGAACCACAGTTTACAATCTCCATATATAGTCCATTGCTAAATAAAAACAAAACTACATAGGTTTTTAGTCATCTGAAAGTCAGTTGAGCAGCTACAGTACCAGCTTTTATGAATCTTTATTTTTATTTTTCAGATTCATAATGGTATAATGTGTGATCACAG
This sequence comes from Gigantidas platifrons, assembly GCA_002080005.1. NCBI lineage: Eukaryota > Metazoa > Mollusca > Bivalvia > Mytilida > Modiolidae > Gigantidas > Gigantidas platifrons. The sequence goes on along the minus strand of MJUT01043950.1, from coordinate 698,943 downwards.
ACACCTGCGATCTCCAACACCAGGTGGTATTGTAGATCATGTGACCTCTGTGTCTAACAATCTTGGCGAACTTGTATACAATACTGAATATAGTGACATTACATTGGTTGTTGAAGATGTTAGGTTCCAATCTCACAAGGTCATCTTGGCCGCCAGATCAGATTATTTTAGGTACAAGTACTGTGAAATCATTATTAATCATAGAATTTTCGCTGATTTCGTTGTCTGCTTAAACCAAGAAAATAAATATCCAGCGAAATACAATTTTCCCATTGATTGTTGTCTGTAATGTTTGAAACCACAAATTCAAGAACCCATGGAAACCACAAAAATTGGTACTTTCACAGATGTAATACTTAAACTTTACCTGCTGCCATTTCGGAGCATAGGAAGTCAATATTGTATTTATTTGTATTGTCGGATCCTATGGTACAGCATGCGCAGGTTCTATCGTTCTGTGTATTCACATACTTTTCAATCAATTTTCACCACCATATTTCTAATTTAACTATTGCAGTAACATAGGACCCTGATTATTCAGATATACATGTTCATAATAACTTCTTTTGTTTCACTAATTGTTCCAACGTTAATAAAGGAAGAAGAACATCAATAAAAGAGTTGATGCTTTAATTATTCCAAAGTTAAGTAATGTTTAAAATTGATGTGAATATATTAATTTCCAAGACTGGTAAATAAGCTGCATCAGCTGTGTTGTAATGGTTAGCTTGAGTGTGAGGTAGATCGTTGGTTCGAACCCAGGTTGGGTTAAATCAAAGACTATAGCACAGGGTTCACAAAATTGCATATGGGTTTGATGGTCCGAGTGAAAAAAATGTCGGTCCTCATTAATTTTCTATTGCAAAATAACAATCTTGTATCAGTCCTCAGCAAATATGCCCAAATTTTGCTGGTCATGTCTGACAGGACTGACACATTTCACAAACTTTGATTTAATAGCATTGGTATTTGTCACTTCTCCGCTAAACAAGCAGTATTTAGGATAAAGAGCAAAGACTAGTTGTCTTGGAATTGGGATAATGTGTCTGAATGGAACGACATATCTACTATGGACTGTTTTTTTCAATGGGCTAGAACTACAAAAGATCCAACAAAGCAGACATCATCATCGTCTTATCGAATATAACTTGTTCTCGCCATGATATAGCTGAAAAGTTGCTCATTTGGGGCTAAACAATAATAACTCACTTACTAAATACATGTAGTTTAAATGTTAATTTGCAGGTCAATTCAGTTGGACACAGCAATATACTCCTGACTCCTTTCTGAAATTCAAATGGTTAATTATTATTGTATTTCATAATATTCTGTCAATTATATGATAACCGAAAAAACACAAGGTATAAATCACTCAACTATGTACATGTAATTAAGAAGATTGAATTAATTCTGAACCTGTTGGTTTCACAGATATGGTATGTGAAGACCAAAATTGTTATGATTTATACAAAAAACTTTATGAAAGAAAAGTATTCTCAATTTCAGTTAATCCACAAAAATGATACTACAGTGAAACCTGTCTAACTGATCCTCCTTGTGATAAACTTTTATGTTCAGTATAGACAGGTGTTCGATTTAAACAGGTTAATTTAACAAAGATTTTCTTCATTGGAACTTTCTTTAAAGTTAAGTTTATACAAGATTCTGATTTATTGAGGGCTTTGTCTGTATATACTGACTTGTATTTTAGGGCACTCCTGTTTGGAGGAATGAAGGAATCTCAGCCTGGGACGACAGAAATAGAACTGAAGGAAACATCGTCCTCAGCATTCAGTGTACTACTGAAATATATATATACAGGGAAGACCAATCTTTTGGAAATTAAGGTAGATATATAATAACAGCAGTTGTGAAGATCAAAATAGACTAGTATCATGTCTCATTCTGTTGGACTCACTGCAATACTAGGGATAATGTCTGTCTCGACCTTCATAACTGTGGTTATTATATATTTTTCTTTCAATTACAATTTTCAGATACATGCATATTATTTTAGATCAGCATACATATGTACTTGGTTTTGTCTGATTTATTTTTATACGCCCGTCTCGAGACGGGCCTATTATGTGATTGGGTATGGCGGCGGGCAGCAGGCGTCCACACAGGTTTCCGCACAATAACTTTAGTTCTGTATATTGGATCTTTACCAAACTTGGCCACATGATTCCCCTGTGGAAGGGGAAGAACCCTATTTATTTTGGGGTCATTAGGTCAAAGGTCAAGGTCACCGTTACTATAAATATAATTTTTGACAACAGGGTTGTTTCCGCACGATAACTTTAGTTCTGTATATTGGATCTTTACCAAACTTGGCCACATGATTCCCCTGTGGAAGGGGAAGAACCCTATTTATTTTGGAGGCATTAGGTCAAAGGTCAAGGTCACCATTACTATAAATAGAATTTTTGACAACAGGGTCATTTCCGCATGATAACTTTAGTTCTGTATATTGGATCTTTAACAAATTTGGCCACATGATTTCCCTGTGGAAGGGGAAGAATCCTATTTATTTTGGGATCATTAGGTCAAAGGTCAAGGTCACCGTTACTATAAATATAATTTTTGACAACAGGATAGTTTCCACACGATAACTTTAGTTCTGTATATTGGATCTTTACCAAACTTGGCCACATGATTCCTCTGTAGAAGGGGAAGAATCCTATTTATTTTGGGGTCATTAGGTGAAAGGTCAAGATCACCGTTACTATCAATAGAATTTTTAATAACAGGATCGTTTCCGCACGATAACTTTAGTTCTGTACATTGGATCCTTACCCAACTTGGCCACATGATTCCCCTGTGGAAGGGGAAGAACCCTATTTATTTTGGGGTCATTACCATTATACCGTTTGATAATTTATATATGGACGGGCGTATTTTGTGATGCACACATTTCTTGTTTAAAATGGCTTGCTTTATTAGTATTACATGAATATATTTGGTATGATGCAATTAGAAAAAAATTAGGGAACATTGTAATTGAAAAAGATATGATTAATGTATTTTGAGACATTTAAAACTGTCATTGTTGCTTTTATTGGTGACATGATAATGTGTTTGATGTCACACTGATTAATTATTTTCAATATCAGAGTTGATTTGTTTATATTGACAATATCACTTAGTGAGTTCAAAAGAAAAATGACAAATTTACAGATAAAGTAAAATAATTTTCTCTACACAAGACATGTTTTAATGATAAATACACATGATATTTTCAGGAGGAGAATTTACTTGACATACTAGCATTGTCACATCGCTATGGATTTATGGAGCTGGCCACATCAGTTTCTGATTATCTCAAAGCTATACTGAACATCAGCAATGTTTGTCTAATGTATGACATTGCTAACATGTTTTCATTGGTTTCATTGTGTCATGTTTGTATGGAGTTCATTGATAGAAATGCTTTGGACATTCTCCACAGTGAAAACTTCTTATCATTATCAAAGGTAAAAATAATATTATAGTCTGTTTGGGCTTTAATTTATTGATTGGAACATTTTGGACATTTTCCAAAATGAATATGGCTTATAATTGTCACAGTTGAAATATGTTGAAATATTAGAGATTACCTCTGTTTAAAAACTTCTGCCTCAAAAAGATGTGTGTCATATTATGCATTTAGAAAAGTATTAAAGACAGAATTACATGTGTGATCTTATAATCCCAAAAATAAGGTAGACATCTCTATTGTTTCCCGAGCATAGACATTTCTTATAAGTTGAACAGAATTGAGCACTGTTTACACATGTATGTTAAAATAAGATTATTGAAACTTGTAATTGAGTCACTGTGACCTACTTTTTCTAAAAACAAAGAAAAAAGAACCTTGATATAGCATAATTTGATACCAACCTCACGGTTAGAACATTACTCAGTAATTGCTGTGTAATTATGATAATGAACAGGAATAATATGATAAACCACACTGTTGAAACAGTTCAAAAATCCAATTGAAAAATATATAGAAACATAGGCAAAATTGATATGCCTAACACACAAATACATGACTGCTGACTTTCCTGGCTTGGACAGGCACTTCAATAAAAGGGGGTGGGTTAAACTACTTTTATATACCTAAACCTCCTACCTTTTAAAACTTTAATGTTTGGTTCAGGTTTTAAATTAATTACAAATGTATGTAAAAGATCACTGAAATTTCATTTCACATTCATATTATGATATCTTAGTTTCATCTGTTGTTTTAATAAGATAGTATAGATCTAATATAGATCATATTTTTCTATTTCCCTTTCAGGCATCAGTGAAGGAATTAATTTGTAGAGACTCCTTCTGCATTCCAGAAATAGATATTTTTAATGCAATTGTGTTATGGGCAGAACACAACACTGGACAGGACCCTACACCTATACTTGATGCTGTCCGCTTGCCACTTATGAGTATGCAAGAACTGTTGAATAAAGTGAGGCCTACTAAGTTAGTGTCACCAGACTCTATTCTTGATGCAATCAAAGTGCAGACAGAATGTAGAAATATGGAACTGAAATACAGAGGACTTTTAGGTATTCATGTTAATTCTATATGACAATATTAAGAAAAGTTTGTAAATGCCAAAGAGGTAATCAGAAGCTGTAAAAGGAAGAAGGATAGACAATGAAATAACCAAAAGAAAAAAGACGAAATAACAATGAACCACAAAACATATACACTACGCAGAAAACTAAATATTTGGCAATACAAACCCCACTATAAACTGGGCGTGAACTCAGGTGTGCTGGAAGGGTAAGCTTTTCCTGTTTGACTAGTGGCACCCGTCGTCTTTCTCATATTAAAAATCTGTTGATAAGCTATCTTAAGACATTTATTTGGATATTAAGAAGGAAATGATATAATTCTAAGCAACATGTCTACCAGTGAACTGTTGTTTCAGAGAGCTTTCACTATCATAACATATTTTTGTTTGACAGTTGTTGATGAGGATGTAGCTAGTACGAGGTATGGGGCTCAAGTTATGGGAGGAGAAATGAAGTCGGCCCTGCTGGACGGGGACTGTGATAATTATGACTTAGACAGAGGTTTTACCAAACATCCTATTGATGATAGCTATGATCAGGGAGTTTTAATAAAGCTAGCTCAACCATACATACTCAATACGTTCAAGTTATTATTGTGGGACAGAGATATGAGGTAAATATTAAGATGGGAGCAGAGATACTTGTTACTAGTCTTGTAGAGTCATGGACTCATCACTTGTGTTTTGGATTCACATTTTTTAAAATAACAAGGAATGCACTAGTTGGACTTTTGACTTTTGGTTGAGACTCAAGCATCCTACAAGCATCTTGGAAGGAAATACATTTATTGAAGGAAATATTTATAGAGATACACATTTAAATTTATTTCCGATTGTTTGTCTTATTTTGAAAAAATAAATATATTTTTCAATATCGTAACAAAAAAAGTTTGAATTAATTTATAAGGATTGATCGAAATTATTTGTTCGGTTCATTCGAAATAACCTCAATCAGGTTGTACACACCCTTGCGTAACCTGCTACCCGGGTTACCAGAGTGTACAACCTGATTGAGGTTATTTCTTCATGAATCGAACAAAAATTGTGATCAATCCTTAAATATACAGTAAAACTTGTCTAAATGGAACCTTCTTTGGACCAACGTTTGTGTTTGGTATAGACGGGTGTTTGGTTTATAAAGGTTAAATTAACAAAGATTTCTTACATTGGCACTTTATTTAAAGTTTAGTTTATACAGGATTTCAGTTTATTCAGGGTTGGATTTAGACAGGTTTCACAATATATGGTCTATAATGTAATATTGAAGTGAAAAATATTAGTTTGCATTCTTAAAGTAAAATTGTTACTGTTAAATTTCTTCCCCTATATATATATAAGTTAAGAAGCTTTTTTTAATATATGTTTTAACATGGACAAATTTTAAGAATTTTTTTTTTATCCCCTCACCAACGAAGTTGCGAAGGGATATAGTAACACTACCGTCCGTCCTTCCATTAACATCCTTGTGAACACTCTTAGAATCAACATCCTTCAATGGATTTTGACCAAACTTGGTACATACTTAGTCCTTAAGAGAATCTGGAACCCTATTGATTTTCAAGGTCATAGGTCACGGGGTCAAATTTTTAGGCGATGGGATACGCCACACTTTGTGTTGCCCTTGTTAAAATTGAATTTCCAGCTTCCGTATCAGGGGAGGGTGTATTGTTATGTCGCCTGCGTTACGCAGAAGCGACATATAGGGATCACTATCCGTCGTCTGGCGTCGGCGTCACAAAATAATTTCGGGCACATTTTTCTCGGGAACCACACAGGCGAGCTTCTTGATATTCGGCACAGAGCATCAGTATGGAGAACTGTATCGTGTAAGACAGTTTCGAATCTGCCGCATGTCCACTTCCTGTTTGACGGAACTTAGAAGATTTTTTATATCGAAATAATTTCTGTCACATTTTTCTCAGGAACCACACAGACCAGCTTCTTGATATTTGGTACAGAGCATCAGTATGGAGAACTGTATCGTGTAAGATAGTTTCGAATCTGCCGCATGTCCACTTCCTGTTTGCCGCAACTTAGAATATTTTTAGATAGAAAAATTGTCACATTTTCCCCAGGAACCACACATGCTAGCTTCCTGATATATGGCACAGAGCATCAGTATGGAGAACTGTATCGCATGTCCACATCCTTTTTGATGGAACTTAGCTATAGATTATTTTTATTCACATGATAATATCTCATCCTTCAAATAACTCACCATGTCCAAATAAATTGTAATTTTCATAAACTTCATCAGTCAAAACTAACTATATCACAAAATTTAGAATAATATACTTTTTCATCATTCAAAGATGAAGTAATCTAAAGAAAATAAGTTTGCAGGNNNNGACACATGTCTTCCCTGGAAGACTTACCACTAAGTTAAAGCAACAAATAATAATCTTATCAGTCTTTGAGATGGTAAGGTTTAAGTGTAGTTGAACCCTTTAAGATGGCAAGGTTTAAGTGTAATTGAACCCTTTAAGATGGTAAGGTTTATGTGCAGTTGAACCCTTTAAGATGGCAAGGTTTAAGTGTAGTTGAACCCTTAAGTTGGTAAGGTTTAAGTGTAGTTGAGCCCTTTAAGATGGCAAGGTTTAAGTGTAGTTGAACCCTTTAAGATGGCAAGGTTTAAGTGTAGTTGAACCCTTTAAGATGGCAAGGTTTAAGTGTAGTTGTACCCTTTTAGATGGTAAAGTTTAAGTGTAGTTGAACCCTTTAAGATGGCAAGGTTTAAGTGTAGTTGGACCCTTTAAGATGGCAAGATTTAAGTGTATTTGAACCCTTTAAGATGGTAAGGTTTAAGTGTATTTGAACCCTTTAAGATGGCAAGGTTTAAGTGTAGTTGAACCCTTTAAGATGGCAAGGTTTAAGTGTAGTTGAACCCTTTA